>JAPMUY010000804.1:0-158256 GCA_026901105.3 Galaxias olidus
TAAGTCAAAATTTGCCAGAGGTATGAATAATTTTGGGCTTGACTGTATAAACTATCTGGACCAGTCGAGACAACTCAGGGAGACATCAAAATAAGGTTGCACACTCCAAATAGTGAAATATTATTTTAAAGCCAGACCAGTTCTAATCATGGTCAAAACTTTAGCCCAAATATTTTGCACATGTAAATTACAACATAACACTTTGTTATAGCTAGCATGCACCGTGTAGCCTAAAGAAAACGTTACCCCCCTTTTTACAAACTGATTTAATTGTTTGTTTTATGTGCTGTGCTTGAATTAGATGGCTTTTTAAAGAGTTCTCTTTTTGATTTTATTATATAACATTGAGATTGTTTAGTATTTAATGTATTGGCTGTTACCTCTACACCACTCCTTCTGGTAGATAGAACGCATAGGTTGCACAACAAGAACGTATGCCACATCAGCTTCTGTTGTTCAATTCAGAAGACAACTGTGCCACTTCATCTTTTTATACTTTCTACTAATCAAACTGTAAAACATCATTAATGCTACATCGAAAAACCACAGAATGATTCCTTTCTGAAGTTATGCTGCTGTTCCTGTTAACATGTAGCTAGAACAGTAGCTTAGCTGTTATTATGGTGAACAAACAATAGGATCCAGATGCTCAGACAAAAGTCAAAGAGATCGATCCCTCTATGGTTATCAACACCTGGTGTACGTACTGTAAAGGGTGTAAACCCAGAACGCTTCAAACGCAACGCCTTGCGTAGAGTCTTGTATCCGGCTTAAAAAAAAAACTTGTAAAAAGGATAGGTAAACTTTAATAATAAGCTATGTTCCTATGTACACCTAGTGAGACAAGATTATCGATATCAATGTTATCATTGTATGTGTCACGGTTTTGGGTGAACACCTAATAACTCCACCCAACACAGGGTTTATGGTTCTCCAGCACACACTCCCACACAGATGACCAGGACAAGGAACGTATATGAAAATACTTTATAACAATTTCATCGTTAAAACCGTTAAGACCCCTTACAAAACCCCCTCCCCAGCACTGTCTTTACGATACCCCCTTTGGTTATGGATTTGGGCAGGGATTTTACAGGTGGGTTGATCCTACCCCTCTTCCCAGAACTACACTCCAAGCCAATACCCTCACTCTCTTGCTAATATTTAATAACACATTGCAGCTGTGTCCTAATCATGCCCACGATCCACTCATTCGGTTGCTAAGCGATGCTGCAAGGAGAGACCGCTGGCGTTGTTTGTTCGCCGCTTTTCCACAGCATTTTATCAAATTTGGATTTGTTATCGTGGTTGCTAGGCTGACAGGCTAGCCTTGCCTTGGACTCTACAGCTTGTTTCTGCTAACCGGCCCGGTAATTGCAGCTGGCATCTTCTCTACCTGGCATGGCACCGGGGTACTCCTTTGATGAACTGCATAGTTTTACTAACCTTTATATAACATAATAATTTAATAACATTCCGACCTGCTCCTCATTAATCAAGGAACTTGGACTACGTCGCCGACCCAGCTACGTCCACAGAAGTTCCGGACAACTGTTTTTTCCCTCAGAGTCGGAGCACTCCATTCCCTCCATCAGGACGAAAAAGCGCTTCTGTAACCAACGCACTTCTACTAGAAGTTCTACACATGTTGGTGCTATCTGGACAATCTAATACCCTTAGTTAAATCTGACAGTTATTTGGCATCGGTCTCGTTGCCCACCCATAACAACACTGCTAGGTTTGCGCTGCTGAATACACGCTCGCTCAACAACAAGGCTGTACATATAAATGAGGTTGTCACTGATTACGAAGTTGACTTTATGTGTCTAACGGAAACCTGGCAGCAAGTTAATGACTTAGTGCTGCTCAATCAAGCTACCCCTCCTGGCTACGTGTACCTGCAAAAGCCTAGATCTTCAGAGCGGGGTGGTGGACTCGCTGTTCTTCACCGTACTGACATCAAGATTAAGCTGAATTTCGTAAACAACGTGACGTCATTTGAATGCCTTGTATTTCAATTGGTCGGTTCTCCAGTAACACAAGTGGTGCTCGTCTACCGGCCTCCAAAAACATCTTCTGTGTTTCTCCCTGAGCTGTCTGAAGTACTTTCTAGTGTATGTTGCATGTCGACATCTACTTTATTGTTGGTAGACTTTAACATCCATGTAGATTCCCCCAGCTCTGCATTTGCAGTGGAATTTCTTGCCCTCCTTGATTGTTTTAATCTAACTCAGCATGTTAAATTCCCCACTCATAATAAAGGGCATATTCTAGACCTGGTGTGCTCCACTGGCCCTGACCCCTCCAACCTCCGTGGCCTGGACCTTACCATCTCCGATCATCAAGCTATATTCTTTGATGTTAAAATACCGGCCATGAGGAGGCGAGAGCAGCGGTCCTTTATCTATAGAAACATCAAAAATATTAATACTGCTGCCCTTGTTAGCAAACTCGAACTGCAAAACCTCCCCCTGCCTCTGACTTCCTCTGTTGATGACCATTTACTACATTATAATACCCTGCTCTCTTCTACCCTGGACTCACTTGCTCCCCTCAAGTCAAGAAATGAGTCATTCTCCCAGCCTACTCCCTGGTACAACTATGAGCTTCGTTCTATGAAGGCTAAAGGTCGTCAGCTGGAAAGACATTAATAAAAAACGAGTCTCACTGTTCATGTAGAAATCTACAAAGACCATATCAAAGCATATAAGGATGCGCTCTATCAGGCCAAAAACAAATATTATTCTGATCTCATTGATAAGGGCAAAACTGATCCTAGAAAGCTATTTAACACAATCAACAAATTGCTGTGTCCACTGGATAACTCCTCCCTCTTGGGGTCTACAGAAGTCTGCACCAGGTTCCTGGATTTTTTCCAATCGAAAGTCGAAGCTATTCATAACCAGCTCCAGCCCTCATCCATGCCAGCTATTCCGGTGCTGGCTGTATCCACTAAAATGGCCCTTCCTGTTAAATGCAATCTCAACACTTTCAAGCCTGTTGATGCTGCATTTATCTCTGCTCTGGTCACCTGATCATAATCTTCTACCTGCACACTTGACCCTATGCCTGTCTTCCTAGTCAAGACCTGTCTGCCAACTCTGTGCCCCCTCATTGTTAACATTGTTAACACCTCCACCAGGACTGGCTCTGTCCCTCCTAAGCTTAAGATGAAGAAAGGCTCTGGTCAAGGTCATCAATGATTTTTTCTTGGCAGCTGACTGGCAACCTAACTCTATTGATCCTTCTCGATCTCTCAGCAGCGTTTGACACCGTATGTCACAATATCCTCCTAGACTGCCTGGATAGGCTCCTGGGCATCACTGGCACTGCCCATGCATGGTTCAGGTCGTATCTATCTGGCAGGTACCATCGAGTGGCTCTAGGAACAGCCCAGTCCTCCCCTGCGCCAGTCTGCCATGGTGTACCGCAGGGCTCGGTCCTGGGGCCTATCCTATTCATTGTCTACATGCTTCCTCTGGGACAAATAATTCGAAAACATGGACTCAATATCCACTGCTATGCAGACGATACCCAGCTCTACATACATACTGAACCCAACACAACCCTCCCTACCCCCTCACTCACAAGCTGCCTACTTGAAATAAAATCCTGGATGTCCCAACATTTTTTGAAACTCAATAGTAGCAAGAATGAGCTGATGATTGTGGCTCCTCAGGCTCTGCTCAAAAAGGTTGGTGATGTGGTCCTCACTACCGACGGCTCCTCTATCTGCTCCTCTGCCAAGGTCAGAAGTCTTGGTGTGGTCTTGGATTCCACCCTCTCCATGGAACCTCACATAAAAGCTGTCACCAAGTCTGCCTTCTTCCACCTGAGAAACATCTCCAGACTCAGACCATTAATAACAGATGCAGTTGCCGAAACATTAATTCACGCGTTCGTCACCTCACGCCTGAATTATTGCAATGGTGTCCTATTCAGGGCATCAAATAAAGCCCTGGATAGGCTCCAGTATGTTCAGAATTCAGCTGCAAGGATTCTAACTCGCTCTAAACCCTGGCAACATATCACTCCCACTCTTCTTCATCTACATTGGCTTCCCATCAAATCTCGCATTTCCTTCAAAATTTTACTTCTCACCTATAAATCTGTCCATGGACTTGCCCCTTCCTACCTCTCTGACCTCCTCCAACCCAACACGCCTTCTCGTACCCGCCGCTCCTCTGACACTGGTCTCCTCACCACCCGCAAAACCAGACCCAGTTCCATGGGGGACAGAGTGTTTAGTGCTGCTGCTCCCATTCTCTGGAATTCCCTTCCCCCTATGATTCAGAACTCTGACTCCATTAACATTTTGAAATCCCACCTCAAAACCCACTTGTTCTCCTTAGCCTACCCCTAGCTTGTTATCTTTGACTTTTTATTTTATGTATGTATGTATGTATGTATGTGTATACGTATATGTGTATATATACAGTTAGGCCCGAAAATATTTGGACAGTGACACAATCTTCATGATTTGGGCTCTGCATGCCACCACATTGGATTTGAAATGAAACAACTACAACGGAATTGAAGTGCAGACTTTAAGGTTTAATTCAAGGGGTTGAACAAAAATATATGATTAAACATGTAGGAATTGTAGCTATTTTTATACAAACACTCCTCATTTCAGGGCTCAAAAGTAATTGGACAAATAAACATAACCCCAAGTAAAATGTTACTTTTCAATATTTTGTTGAGAACTTTGCAGGCAATGACTGCCTGAAGTCTGGAACCCATGGACATCACCAAACGCTGGGTTTCCTCCTTTGTGATGCTTTGCCAGGCCTTTACTGCAGCGGTCTTCAGTTGTTGCTTGTTTGTGGGTCTTTCTGCCTTAAGTTTTGTCTTGAGCAAGTGAAATGCATGCTCGATTGGGTTGAGATCTGATGATTGACTCGGCCATTGCAGTTCTTTGCTTTAAAAAACTCCTGGGTTGCTTTTGGTATGTTTTGGGTCATTGTCCATCTGTACTGTGAAGCGCCGTCCAATCAACTTTGCTGCATTTGGCTGAATCTGAGCAGAAAGTATATCCCTATACACTTCAGAATTCATCCGGCTGCTTCTGTCTTTTGTCACATCATCAATAAACACAAGTGACCCAGTGCATTGGAAGCCATGCATGCCCATGCCATCACACTGCCTCCACCATGTTTTACAGAAGATGTGGTGTGCTCTGGATTATGAGCTGTTCCAATTCTCCTCCAAACTTTCTTCTTCCCATCATTCTGGTACAGGTTGATCTTAGTCTCATCTGTCCAAAGAATGCTGTTCCAGAACTGGATTGGCTTCTTCAGGTGTTTTTTGGCAAAGTCAATTCTGGCCTTTCTATTTTTGAGGCTGAATGGTTTAACATTTGGTGAATCCCTCATGAAGTCTTCTTTATGGTAGACTTAGATACTGATACACCTACTTCCTGGAGAGTGTTCACTTGAGTGGATGTTTGAAGGGGTTTTTCTTCACCATGGAAAGGATTCTGCGATCATCCACCACTGTTGTCTTCCGTGGACGTCCAGGCCTTTTTGAGTTCCCAAGCTCACCAGTGCACTTTTTTTCTCAGAATGTACCAAACTGTTGATTTGGCCACTCCTAACATTTCTGCTATCTCTCTGATGGATTTCTTCTTTTTTTTCAGCCTCAGGATGGTCTGTTTCACCTCCATTGAGAGCTCCTTTGACCGCATGTTGTGTGTTCACAGCAACAGCTTCCAAATGCAAACGCCACACCTGGAATCAACTCCAGACCTTTTAACTGCTTAATTGATGACAGGTTAATGAGGGAAGAGCCCATGCAGCGTTGTTATTTTTTTTTGCAGCCTTCTGAGTCAATTGTCCAATTACTTTTGGTCCCTTACGTATTAAAGAGCTGTATATATATGAGAGTTTGCACTTTAAGCCCATATTGATTATATAATTGTATCCTGAATATTGTGTGTGTGTGTATATGTTTGTGTGTGTGTATATATATATATATATATATATATATATATATATATGACAGATATATTGATATTCCCTACCTCAATACCTTTTGTCTATCTTATGTTAAATGTTATATTGTACCTTTTTTTTGTATATACTTTTATACATTGTTTAATATTCTATGCCATGTACGGTGACCTTGGGTGTCTAGAAATGCGCCTATAAATGAAATGTAGTATTATTATTATTATTATTACTTATCCTGTCACTGAATCAGCTCACCCCATGACATTCACCCCCCTTTTTCTGTCGTTGTCCCAACTATTAATGGTATCTAAGTGGGGGTCAACGATTCTCACTTCTGGACCTACGTACTTCACCCCCCTCCCCAGTAGAGGTGTGCATCTTCACTGGTCTCACGATTCAATTTGATTAAGATTCACCTGCCAACGATTCTCGATGCAGCCTCAATTTTCTATATTACTGCACGTAGCTAGTTTTTCATCAAATAATACTAGCAGCCAGTCAGATAAGTGTTTCCTCTACAATACAATCAACCAGTGCTATGAAATTGTTGTCAAAAGCAAAATGTTTTTTGTTTTGATTTAGCGAACGCTAGCCATCACAATTTGGATGTGGTGTTAACGTTATTCCCATGGAGTCTAACGTTAACATAGCGTTATTAAATCTCATTTGTATAACTTTACTAACGTTAGGATTCTGGGACTACTCGTAACTACTAACGTTTTAATTTTGCAGACGACTCCATCATAATTTGCGCTCCTCAGTCAAAGTTTCATTGTTCAATTGTCAGGCTATGACGTAATTAAACTAATTGTTTTCGGACTTGAAATGGAACACCAGTCAACCATGTAGACGTTTAGTAAAAATGTAGGCTAGTTATGTTACTTCCAAATGTAGTTAAATGGAACGTTACAGTAGCCAAATTATGTCACTTGAGAAGGGGGTAAATGCCGAGCTCACTAACAACAGCAGCTGTTACAGAATTAACGTTAGCCTAATGTTCTCAAAACAATAGATTAACTTAAGTAATAGATGAACTGCAGGCTGTACCTTTTTGTAGGTTGATATTTTACGAACAATTAAATCTATTAATTATATCAAAATTAAATTTTTTATTACATTTTCAAAATCTATTATGTTGTGTCGATGCAGAGTCGTCCACGTCCGCATCGCGATGCATCTAAGAATCGAGAAATTTCCACACCTCTACTCCCCATCTAGGGGCTCAACCTCCTCACCTCTACATCTTGGCCCCCTGGGGGAGCAGCAGGTCCGGCAGCTGGCGGTGTCATGGGGGCATGGACTGGGTACCATGTATAGTTGTGTCAATCTGGTTTGGGGACCTGCTGTGGGAGCACATCTTCTGGTCGCCTTTGACTTAGTGGCACCAGGACCAGGGCCTCCTGAGAGGCTGAGTAGGGGCAAAGTCGCAGGTGGTTCCGGTGAATGGTCTGACTAATTCCAACTCTCTCTGGCCGGATACGGAAGACAGGGAGTCCAGGCCGGATTGGTCCTAAGACAATAAATGGTTTTGGTTGCCATCGAGGTGCCAGCTTACCCTGGTCACGTCGGCGAAAGTTCCTCAGAAGCATAGGTTCCTTGACCATCAACAGAATTTCCTTGGCTCGTCTGTCGCAACGCCGTTTATCCTGCTTCTGCTGATGTTGGGTTCTGGCCTCAACCTGGCTGTAGGACCAGCGGAGCTGGTCGTGGTGGTGCTTGGACCCATCCATCTAGAGCCATCCCTGGTCTCATAAGCTCTGCACCTGTAATCACATCCACAGGAAGACGAGCATGCCTGCCTACCCCAAATAAAGGGGTATGTCCAGTACTGTTATGTTCAGTATTGTTGTATGCTTGAAGCAACATGGGCAGGTAATCCGGCCATCTCTTTTGTTAAACCTCCCTCAAGGACCCTAGGAGAGACAGCAATGTCTGATTAAAGCATTCACATGCTCCATTACCTTGGGGTCTGTAACGATTAGTGCAGATTTTTTTTACACCTGTACACCTGACAGAACTGGGCCACAAGCTCAGATTCAAAAGCAGCTCCCCGATCAGTCAAGAATTGTTCAGGACAACCCCACTATTGTGTTATGGCTGTCCAAAGGGCTTTCACAGTGGTTTCGGCGGTCCGATCTTTTGTTGGGGCTGCCCATCCATATCTGGAGAAGAAATCCGTCATGACGAGCAGATACCGGTATGTGTTGCCAGGCCGACCCAGGGGAAAGATAGTCGATGGCCACGGTTTCCAAGGGGTAACTGGTGGCAATTGGGACACCAGGTTTCCTTTGCACACACTGCGGGCACTCCATGATCCAATGTCGCACATCCTCCCCTAGTCGGGGCCAGTAGAATCCCCGCCTCAATGTTGCTTCAGTCCACCAGCACTCAAATGGCCCAAAGAGGTGTGATACTTATGCCATAAGCCCTGAACCATTCCCTGCTCAACCCTGCACCCAAAACACATCAAACAGGGTTTTATAGTCTAAGGCAGCCAATCCCCTCGCTCTCTTGCTAGTAATTAAGAACACATTGCAGCTGTGTCCTAATCATGCCCACGATCCACTTATCCTGGCACTGAATCAGCTTACCCCGTGACATATGTCCAATAATTTGTTATTTAGTTAATTTGAAGTCGGACGTTTCATACATGTAGGTTAGGTTGAAGTCACTGAAACAAATGATTTAACCACTCCACAGATTTCATGTTAACAGACATCTTATTTGTGCATGACAAGTAATTTTTCCCAACACTTGTTTACTGACTGATTATTTCACTTATAGTTCACTAGATCACAGTTCAAGTGGGTCAGAAGTTTACATACACAAAGTTGACTGCCCTTAATCAGTCTTTTCCAAGGGCACCGGCGGCATCAGAAACTCAAAATTCTGCCCCAGTTAAGATGGCTCTGCAAAATGCTAGATCACTTTCTAAAAATCACTTTCTAAGACATTTGTTCTCAATAACATTTTCTCCTTCTGTGGATTAGACTCCCTACTATTGACGGAGACGTGGCTAAACATTGGTGAGATCGCTCCACTTGTTGAACTATGTCCTCCAGACTGTGACTAACTCAGCACACCCTGACTCACTGGTCGTGGCTGCGGTCTAGCAGTTGTTTTTAAAACCCATTTTAACTGCCACCGTTTAACCCAGACGTCTTTGTCCAGTTTTGAAGTGCAGTTAACAAACGTAGGATTGGGCAACCCCTTTTTAATTGCCCTTGTGTATCATCCCCGTAAACACAAAGATTTAATCTCACAATCTGCCTTCCAGGTCATTGAATGATTATATTTGATACATCTCTGCCTGTTTTGCCCTCAAAACCTCTCCTTCCTGCTCGCTGTTCCTGCCACATAACAACCTCTGTTGTCAATATGATGTCTGCTGCCTTATCAGCAGCCCCTACTACCTACATCGTTGAGGCCTCTCCTCCTCAACTTAGCAGAGAGGAAATCTCCTTGTTTAATTCTACCTGCTCCTCCATTCTTGACTATGTTGCTCCCCTCAGAACAAAAAAGCCAAAGCCTAAATCTCAACCATGGCTAAATGACATCACAAGAGCCCTAAGGAGGCAATGCAGAAAAGCTTAAGTGGAAGTGTAGGTGGAAACTCAACAAACTTCCGATTTCCTTCGACATTTTGAAAGGCCAGCTAGTCCAGTATCAAAAGGCTGTTAAGAAGACAAGCTAAATATTTTTCTGATCTCATTTAAAAAAAAAAACTCTCCTTACCATGAGGTCCTTTTCACTACCAAGACCAAGACTAGAATGGTCCATTTTAAAATGTGAATAGTTCTCTACTTTTTTGTATCAGTAAAATCCAACTCATCAGATCCAACATCTCAGCTCCAAACTGTGACCAAAATATTACTCCAGTCTGTTCTTCCCAACTGAACTGTTTTTAACCCATGTCTCTAACCTCCCTCAAAGATACCGTTACCAGCATGAAGTCTACCACGCGCCCCCTAGATTCTGCTCCAACTTGCCTGATAAAAGAAACCTTTGACATAATTGGTCCCAGCATTCTCACCATTGTAAATAGCTCTCTAGTCTCCGGCTCTGTCCCATCCTGTTTCAAACACGTCGTAGTCCAGCCCCTATCAAATACCTAGATTCCACAGTGCTTAGCCATTACAGACCCATTTAGCCCATTAGCCGGGCTTTTGCTGTTCAAGCCCCTAAGCTTTGGAACTCTCTGCCTAATGATCTCAGGCAGGCCACTTCAGTTTCCTCTTTTAAATCACTTCTTAAAACTCACTTTTCTTTTAACTGCCGCTTTTCATTTTGGTTTTTAGTTTATTTTTAGTTATTTGTATTACCTGATTTTAGTGTGTTAATTATAGTCTACTTTTTACTGTTATTTTTATGGTAAAGCACCTTGTAATTCTGTTTGGAAAGGCGCTATATAAATAAAGTTATTATTATTATTATTATTATTATTATTATTATTATTATTATAGATGAATTCCAATCAGGTTTCAGGGTGGCACATAGCACTAGTACGCAGTCAGCTTTATTGAAAGTGTATAATGACCTGCTCCTCACTGTCGACTTTGGAGATTATGCCATTTGAGTTCTTCTTGACCTCAGTGCTGCTTTCAACATAGTGGATCATACTATTACAACGATAGAAAAAAAGGCATTTTAGATTATGTTAACAAATGTTTGACAGAGATGAATATGATTGTGATTGTATTGTACAGCACTTTGGTCAGGTCTGCTTGTTTTAAACGTGCTCTATGAATACAAATTATTTGATTTGATTTCTAGGCACCCAAAATGCTTTACACTGTACTCACAATTTGATCACCAATGTGTTGCTAATTGACAACATTTGAGTAAATTGGGGGTGTACCTGTGGATATATTTTAATGCCTTCCTTCAAAACCAGTACCTCTTATCTTAAAAATCATGGGAAAACCAAACAAAATCAGCCAATACCTCAGAAACAATTGTGGACCACAAGTCTGGTTCATCCTTTATGAGTAATGCCTGTTGTTCATCTGTACAACAAGGCAATACGCAAATATTGACACCATGAGACCACGCAGCTGTGAGAAGCGTTCTGTCTCCTAGTGATGAACGTACTTTGGCACAAAAAGTGCACATCAATCCCAGAACAACAACAAAGAACCTGGAGGCAACAGGTACAAAAGTATCTATATACACAGCAAAATTAGTTTTAAATCAACATAACTTGAAAGGTAGCTCAAGAAGGACGAAGCCACTGACCCAAAACCACCTTAAAAAAAGCATGACTACGGTTTGCAACTGCAAATGGGGACAAAGATCTTACTTTTTGGATAAAGGTACTCTGATCTGATCAAACTAATGCCGCCCACACGCTACACAACTTTCGTAAGTCATAAGATCTTCTGGACTGCACACACTACACAACTGATCTGCCTTGTAATTGGGTATCTTGAAGTTGTTGTGGTGTTTACACTACATGACTGATCGGAAACAAGGGTCACACATTACAAGACATTTCACAAGAAGGAATCGCAGACGATTCTCTAAACTACGTTTAGTCATGAAAACATGTGCGTGTTACAACCTCTCCCCCTTGTTTTCGCCTTACATTTTAATTGGCTGTAGGTTGTCACAGCTCTCATTGTCGGTCACAACACCGTTCACACTACAGGATTTGGACCTTCCGACGTGACAAGATATTAAACCGCTAGATATCTAGTCGGGAGTTGCGAGACATCTGCGACTGTCTCAGATCGCGTCGTGAGCAGTTCACACTACACGATTGTTGCTCACGACAGCGTACTATGATATGCTTCCGATCTGGGGCTTTTGTCTGCAATTTAAAAAAAACTTGATGGCGAGCGGAAAATAGGGCTGAAATCGTGTAGCGTGAAGTCAGCATTAAATGTAATTGTTTGGACAGAATGAGCATTGCTATATTTGGAGGAAAAAGGGGGAGGCTTGCAAGCCGAAGAACACCATCCCAACCGTGAAGCACGGGGGTGGCAGCATCATGTTGTGGGGGTGCTTTGCTGCAGGAGGGACTGGTGCACTTCACAACATATATGGTATCACGAGCGGGGTTGAAAGGGTTATTTTCAAAATGTATTCCACGTGCAATGATTTTTTTTATCTATCCTGTAGTTTTGTTACTTTTACCCATGACACCTCCACAAGTAATGTTCATTGAATGACGTTGGCGTGGTGAACAGTGTGATCACTGGGATTACCTTTACTGGTTGAGAAGCCTGATGGCCTAGGGGGAAAAACAGTTTGTAAGTCTGGTAGTCCAAGCCCAGATACTCCGGTAAAGTCTTCCAGACAGACAGCCTAGGTGGCTGTGGTCTTTATGATTTTCAGTGCTTTCCTGTCTGGTAGATGCCATGCACGGAGGGGAGATGGCAGCCAAGGATGTGCAACGCTGACATAACCACCCTCTGGAGGGCTTTGCAATCAGCAGCGGGGCATCTGCCGTACAAGACAGTAATACAGCCAGAGAAGATGCTCTCAATGGTGCATCTATAAAAGTTGGTGAGGGTCTTGACAGACCTGCCAAACATTTTGAGTCTCCTCAGGAAGTATAGTTGTTTTTGGGGCAGTCTTTACTAGTGAGTCAGAATACCTGGACCAGGTGAGGTCATCATTGATGAGCACACCAAGGAACTTGAAGCAGGGGACTCTGTACTTCAGCTCCATTGATGTGAATGGGGGCGTGACCCACCCCCTCCCACTTCCTGAAGTCCACAATCATCTCCATAGTCTTGCAGACATTGAGAGAGAGATTGTTGTCCTGGCACTATGTTTCCAAAACGCTGACCTCTTCTCTGTAGGTGGTCTCATCATTGTTGGAGATAAGACCCAGGATGGTGGTATTGTCTGCACTTCAGTATAACATTGGTACTGCGCGTGGCCACACAGTCATGTGTGAACAGTGCATACAGGAGGGGACTGAGTATGCAGCCCTGAGGGGCTTCAGTGTTCAGGGTCAGAGGAGAGAAGGTGAGGTTACCCATTCTCACTACCTGGGGTCTGCCCATCAGGAAGTTCAGGATCCAGTTGCACACGAAGGTGTTAATGCCCAGGGTCTCGAGCTTGGGAGCGGGCTTATCGGGAACAATAGTGTTGAATGCCAAACTGTAGTCTATAAACAGCATTCTCACGTGTGTTTCCCTTATCCAGGTGAGGGAGGGCATTGTGCACTGTCAGGGCGATGGTGTCATCCGTAGAGCCGGTGTATTCATCGATGTCCCCTTCGGCTGCAACACGGAACATCTGCCAGTCTATAATTTCAAAAGTCCTGGAGGGTGGCAATGGATTCATTCCTCCAGCGTTGAACTGCCCGAATTACCGTTTTCCCTGTTTAAATCATGTTTAATCAAATCATGTTTATTTATAGAGCACGTTTAAAACAGGCAGAGCTGACCAAAGTGCTGTACAACACATTCAGATACAGTATATCAAATATAACAACAAAAAAACTAAAAGCAGTTGTGACACATATACATATTATATACAAGTTAAGTGCATGTAAAACCACTAAGATGCAAAGGCTAATGAGAAGAAATGAGTTTTGAGCTGAGACTTGAAGGAATCGACAGAAGCGGCAAATCTGATAAGAGAGGGAAGGCTGTTCCATAATTTAGGGGCTGTGACAGCAAATGCGTGGTCACCTCTGCGCTTTAGTTTGCAGAGTGGGATGGCCAGTAGTCCTAATTCAGAAGACCTAAGAGGCCTGGGAGTGGTGTATGGTCTCAGTAGATCTGTGATTTAGGAGGGGGCAAGTTGGATCAGTGCTTTGTAGAAAATAGCAGGATCTTGAAATCAATTCTTAGGCGAACTGGAAGCCAGTGAAGGGAGACCGTCAGGGTCCGTAATTGAAAGAAACTGGATTTTACCACTGCATTTATCTGCTTGTCAAATTATTTAAAAGCAGAGTAAAAAAGCACTCCAATGTACTTGGAGTGGGGTTTTAAATAGGAGGACAGATTACCAAAATTCCCAGTAATTAAGTTAATGGAGTTAGGGGGACCAAAGAGAACAACTTCCGATTTGTTTTCATTTAACTGGAGAAAATTGTGAGCCATCCAGCATTTAATGTCCTCAAGGCATTTTACTAGAGGATTTAAATTGGACTGAAAGTTGGGTTTTAGAGGAAGGTAGAGCTGAGTGTCATCAGTGTAAAAGTGATAGGAGATGTGTTTTTTTATTGTCGTACTCAGAGGCAACATATAAATGGAGAAGAGGACAGGGGCCAGAATGGAACCTTGTGGAACTCCACAGAGTAGGTTGGTAGGGGGAGAGGAGGAATTGCTTATGTTGACTGAGAAAGTTCTGTTTTGAAGATATGAGCTAAACCAGTCCAGGGCAGTGCCTTTTATGCCAAGCCCATGCTCAAGGCGGTCAATAAGAATAGTATGATCCACTGTGTCAGAAGCAGCACTGAGGTCATGAAGAACTAAAATGGCACAATCTCCAGAGTCGACTGTGAGGATCAGGTCATTATGGACTTTCAATAATGCAGACTCTGTGCTGTGTGCCCCCCTTAAACCTGACTGGAATTTATCTAGAATATGGTGTTATTCTAGATAAGGTACCAACTGGGACAGAATTACCTTTCCTAGTATCTTGGATAAGAAAGGCAGTTTTGAAATAGGTCTGTAGTTGCTAAGCGCTGTGCAATCCAGGTTTGTTTTTTTTAATAGGGGCTGGACCATGGTGTGTTTGAAACAGGATGGGACAGAGCCGGAGGCCAGGGAGCTATTTACAATGGCAAGAATGCTGGGACCAATTGTGTTAAAGATCTCCTTTATCAGGCGAGTAGAAACAAAATCTAGGGGTCACATGGTAGGCTTCATGCTGGTAACAGTATCTTTGAGAGATGTAAGAGAGATTGGATGAAAACAGTTCAGTTGGGAAGAACAGGCTAGGGTAATAGTCTGGTCACAGATTGGAGCTGAGATGTTGGATCTTACTGATAAAAAAAGTAGAGAACTCATCACATTTTACAATGGACCCTTCAATGCTCGGACTTGGAGGGGGACATGTTAATGATTTAATAGTGGTGAATAGGACCTTAGGGTTATGACAGTTTTTTGAAATGTCAGAAAAATATTCAATTCTCGCCCTCTTAACAGCCTCTTGATATTGGACTAGCTGGTCTCTCAAAATTTCAAAGGAAATATGAAGTTTGTTTTGAATCCACCTGCGCTCAGCTTTTCTGCATTGCCGCCTTAAAGCTCTGGTGATGTCGTTTAGCCATGGTTGAGATTTACGCTTTGGCTTTTTTATTCTGAGGGGAGCAACAGAGTCAAGAATGGAGGAGCAGGTAGAACCAAACAAGCAGGAGAGTTCCTTCGTGTTAAGTTGAGGAGGGGAGGCCTCAATAATGTGGATATTAGGGGCAGCTGAAAAGGCAGCAGAGAACATTTTGACAACAGAGGTATTTATATGGTGGGAACAGCGAGCAGGGAGGAGAGATTTTGTGGGTAAAACAGGCAGAGATGTCATCATCATCGTCATCCGCTTTGTCCGGGGTCGGGTCGCGGAGGTAGCAGTTCAAGCAGGGCATCCCAAACTTCCCTTTCCGGGCCACATTAACCAGCTCTGACTGGGGGATTCCAAGGCGTTCCCAGGCCAGTGTGGAGATATAATCCCTCCACCTGGTCCTAGGTCTGCCCCGCGGCCTCCGCCCAGCTGGACGTGCCTGGAACACCTCCCTAGTTGGAGGCGGCCAGGTGGCATCCTTACTAGATGCTCCGAACCACCTCAACTGGCTCCTTTCACGCAAAGAAGCAGCGGCTCTCCGAGTCCCTCACGAATGGCCGAACTTCTCACCCTATCCTAAGGGAGATGCCAGCCACCCTCCGGAGGAAATCTCTCTCATTTCCTTTCGCTTGTATACGCGATCTCGTTCTTTCGGTCATGACCCACCCTTCATGACCATAGGTGAGAGTAGGATTGGCCGAAGATAGACCGGTAGATTGAGAGCTTTGCCTTCTGGCTCAGCTCTCTCTTCGTCACAACGGTGCGATAGAGCGACTGCAACACCGCACCCGCTGCTCCAATTCTCCATTTTACCCTCACTCGAGAACAAGACCCCAAGATACTTGAACTCCTTCACTTGGGGTAAAGACTCATTCCCTACCTGGAGTAGACAATCCATCGGTTTCCTGCTGAGAACCATGGCCTCAGATTTGGAGGTGCTGATCCTCATCCCAGCCGCTTCACACTCGGCTGCGAACCGATCCAATAAGTCCAAACTTCTTCCATTTCGCAGACTGATGATGCCATCAGGACCAAATCATCTGCAAAAAGCAGTGATGCAATCCTCTGCCCACCAACCCGCAGCCCCCCTCCCCGCGGCTACGCCGTGAGATCCAGTCCAAGAAAACAACAAACAGGATAGGTTAAAAAGCGCAGCCTTGGAGGAGGCCAACCCTCACCGGAAACGAGTCCGACTTACTGCCGAACACCCGGACACAGCTCTCGCTTTGGGAGTACAGGTGTTACTTACGGATGGCTCTTAGTAAAAGATTTTTTAATACCCCTCACCCCATACTCTCGCAGCACCTCCCACAGTATCTCCCGGGGAACCCGATCATAATCCTTCTCCAAATCCACAAAACACGTGTAAAAGGGATTGGCATACTCCCCAGGCCCCCTCAAAGATCCTCGCGGGAAGAGAGCTGGTCCGTTGTTCCACGACCAGGCCGGAAACCGCATTGTTCCTCCTCAATCCGAGGTTCGACTAAATCGGTCGAACCCTCCTTTCCAGCACCCTGGAGTATACTTTCCCGGGGAGGCTGAGTAATGTGATGCCTCTGTAGTTTGGACGGCACACACTCTCCGGTCCCCCTTTTTGAACAGGGGAACCACCACCCCGGTCTGCCACTCCTTAGGTACTGTCCCCGACTTCAAACTGCGAGTCAGCAAACTGCGAGATAAAATCGTTCTGTGTTTTGGGGGGACGATACACAAGGGCAATCAAAAAGGGGTTTGATGAACTTACTTTTTTTAACTGCACTTCAAAGCTGGAGAAAGGCATCTGGGTTAAACGGTGGCAGTTGAAATGGCTTTTAAAAACAACTGCTAGACCGCCGCCACGACCAGTGAGTCTGGGCATACTGAGATAGTCACAGTCTGGAGGACATAGTTCAATAAGCGGAGCGATCTCACCAACGTTTAGCCAAGTTTCCGTCAACAGTAATAAGTCTAATCCACGGGAGGAGAAAATGTTATTAGAATGAAGGTATTATTAGAAAGTGATCTAGCATTTAGCAAAGCCATCTTAACAGGGGCAGTATCTCCAGATTCTGATGACGCCGGTGCCCTTGGAAAGACCGAAGATTCTGAGGGTTAATGCCGCGGACAGTAGTGTGGAGTCTCTGCCTCAGTGTGACGCTACGAGAGAGCATTCCGCTGTAGTCTGTGCCGGGGAGAATCGGTCTTAAAGACGTACAGCTCGCTTCCAGGGAACAACGGGAAGTGGAGCGGGATTGCTGCCAGGGTCTGACAGCGGTGAGCTGATGAAAGCCGGATGACCCCAAGCGGTGAGAAGGAGAGTTAGCAACGGAGTTAGCAACGGAGCTGAGCTTAACTAAGGTGCCGGCCCGTTTACCCCGTCTCCTAGTACGTCTTCTCCGGCGCGGGCTTAGGTAGAGCGGGCGACATATTTCTGCTGGCAGTTTAGCTAACAGAGGACTGTGGAAAATCCTTTCTCCAGAAACTCGATCGCATAGAGCCTTAGAGGTTGTTCGATAGGCTAGTAGCGTTTGCCGATCGTACACAATAAAGGTGTTGACATTTTGTGAGACAAAAAGTTACAAATAACACAAGGACAAACAGACCGGGTAGCCGGTGATGACAAGCAGCCGTAGACACTGGCGCGGCCATTTTTTTTGTTTAAGGCATTGTCTGTGGGTTGGGAGGACAAGAATGGAGGTGTGATCCGCATTACCAAAGGCAGGGCGGGGGAAGGGTTTGTAGCTGTCCCGTATTTGAGAATAACAATGGTCAAGAGTCTGAACCCCGGGTAGGAAAGTTAGAGTGCTGGTAGTATTTAGGCAAAACTTTCTTCACATTAGCCCTATTGCAGTCGCCAACAACATAGGCTGCCTGAGGGAGAGCATTCTCTAGTCCATTCATTACGCCATAAAGGACCCCCAGTGCGCACACTTTATCCGCCTGCGGAGGTATGTAGACTACAGTGATTACAGTGGAGCTAAATTCCAGAGGGAGGTAACAGCTCCAGGTCTAGTGAGCATTAAGTTTTAGCAACAACTACATCGAAACCCTAGCAAAAAGATAGCTATAAAGCAGACCCCACCCTCCCCCACCTCTGCGTTTACCTAACTCGTAGTTCTGTCCTGCTGGTAGATTTGAAATCCAGCTGGAGTGACGGCCAAGTCAGGCATCGACGGATCTAGGCAGGTATCTGTAAACGCTAGCACACAGCAGTTGGCAATGTCCCGTTGGAAATTAATCCATGCGTGTAGTTTGTCAGTTTATTGTCCAGGGATTAAACGTTAGCTAGTAGAACACTAGATAATGGAGGGTTCCAGTATTTCATCCGAGATTTGCATTGGCTACCAGCAAGTTGCCTGTTTCTCCTCCGACTGCAGTTTAGCGCAGGAGAAAGGAATCGCAGCACGTACTCCGGTAAATTTAGTAAAAGTCTGAGTCTAGAGACTAACGAATTCTCAAAAGTGCTTGTCGATCATATGAATGAGCGACAGTGCAGTACGTACAAAAATAAGAGTAAAAATAATACAAATAAACAAAAAACTACTACTTGAGTACGGAGCAATTGTCAATGCAACCTTCCTATGGCGCACCGGATGGGTCTTTTTGCTCTATTCCTGCGTCTTCATGATGTTCTTTGCTTTTGTGCCCATATTGGAAGTCTAATTTTCAGCCACTGGCTACATATGACAGAGCTTTTATGGTCTGGCGCAACAAATTGAAGACATCGTCCACAGGACACACTGTTCTCCAGTGTTGCTGCTCTGCCTCAGCTGCTAAATTGCTGTAGCAGAGTTTATTTCTTTCCTATACCTCATCTATTGCTTCTCCCCATGGTCTGAAGTTGATTGTTGCAATCTCTGATGGGACTCTCAGCTGTTGGTTGACATCTGCTAGCATTTTCCAATAACGTGCCCTGAGCTTTGTTTTGGCCTATATATCTTTCATCACGGAACTTCCTACCTGACAAAGCGAATGTGTCACGTGTCACCCTCTGCTGTAATTTAGGGCATTAACTATTGAGCGCCTATGCGCTATTGCTGCCGCCAAGCACTTTAGTACTTGATTGTGGCGCCAAGTATATCTTCCTTGAGTAAGGCTATTCTTGCACCTGGACTTGGAGATTAGCTATGCACCCACAGAGGGGGCATAATGGATCCTCACCTACTCGCTGGCTAAGATTTGTGTTGGCAGTACGTCTTAGGCTGCCCTAACAATAAAGCTAATTCCCACAAGTCCTTTCAGGTAATTTCTACACTTTCCCAGTTCATCCATCGCCCTTGTTTGGTTTAAGAGACAGTTTTGACGCTTCTTACGGCTTCCTCTTACTTACGTACGTATCTATTCTATCGCTAATTTGCATTGTTGCGAATGGGTTGATTTTTACCATTTCTGTCATTACTTGGGTCAACATCAAATCCTCCTCATCCATGTTGTTCTTGCCCTACTATTTCCGTATGTTTATGGGCTGTTTTTGCTGTGCAGCTTTGTTTCTTTTTGAGTACATTTCTGTCCTGTTGCTAATGTGGGTGCTGATTGTTTTACAACGCTATCTTGGGATTCTGTAAGTATAATGTCTTATTTAGCTTTTGTGCACTTAAATTCCTCTGTAAGCCCAGTAAGCGGCAGCTCCAGATCACCTTTCCCATAGAGAGCCAGGCTACTAAAACATTGTTGCACCCCTAACAATTTCCTAGCATAAAAGCTAACTCTTCTTTCTAGCTTTCAATTAATTGTAGTGATGGGTATATCATACACTTTCATACACTACAAGAGCCAGGGTAGAAGTCCAAACTGTAGGCACCATCACGGTCTTACGTGTATCATTCACCCACCTTATTAGCATATTAAGTCCCACATTTCTATAAATTACAAACAGATGCACAGACTTTGGCTTGGCTTAGCTTAGTGTTGTGGTAAACTTCCGGCTGTCTGTCAAAACGCACTAAAGCCCTCTAGTTTATTGGCCCTATCTATAACTTATCTATAACTTGGTAGTCTACAAGTTTACCCAGACCTGGCTGACATCTTGTTTATTTAATGTGCAAGTTTCCCTACTCTGGCTGTAGAGATGTAACGGTTACCGGTTTCAAGGGAAAAGGTCCCGATGGTTAGTATTACCATTAATATTTGTATCATCATTAAAACAGTTTTTCTTCATTTTAAAACATGGCGGAAGGCAGTGACAGCGCTCGGGAGATTTCAGCCTTCACATAAGAAAGTTGCACTTAGTTTGCCGCGAGGTCGGGCGCAGAGCCTAGTGTAAACACCAGATGCAAAGCGCAGCGCAGATGCACTTAATCAACATGATGGGATTTACTGTTGCTAAGCTAACGTTTGCATATGAAACATACAAAGCTTAGCCCCTGTCACTGTGTCTGCCTGGCACAGCCATGTACAAACAGCAATTTTTTTAAACCTTAATTTAACCAGGAGTAACACATTAATGTTAAAAATGTGTGCATATTTTGGTTTTTCTAAGATTGCTGACGGCAATTTGAATGAAGATGGTCACCCTGCCTGCAGAACAAGCAGAAAGAAAATCCCTGTGAAAGGGGGCAACACTTCAAATCTTTTGAGTCATGTTCGTGATTAGTGACCACTACCCATAATTTTGTAGGGATTGCAAGTTAACTTTTAGCTCTGTCCGGTTTTCGGCCCATTGAGAAATCTAAGGATTAGGTTTAGTTTTTTCCAAAAACTACTGTTTTTAATTAAATTAAAAGTTTTAATTTCCGGTCCTAAGTAGGATACAAATACAAAGCTGTGTGTGTGTGTGTGTGAGAATAATTTATAAATTGACAACAAATCACTTAATGCAACTATAGACAACTTTTTTATGTTAATGTATTATCAATACATTTCTTTTGATAGCACTTGAAATGTCAATGGGAGGAATGCGGTTCAGATCAGTCCTCTTGAAGTCTCAATATTTAGCACTCATTTTGTCTGCCACCGGGTACGTTCTCCTGCAAAACTGTGACGAATTGCTTTGTGGCACAAGGGAGTGCATTACTAAAATCAGGAAGAGATGCCCATACTTCGAGTATAGTTATTGATTGTGCTAGCAATATGCGGTGACCAAGAGCATCCTGCACGTCATTGCGACGGTTAGGGAAAACAACTACACCAAGCAAACAGTAAGGGTCACCAAAATCACCTACTATAGGAAACTGCCTCTAGCAGTTTTAACAATGAATAATAATAATACATTAGCTATTTCCTACTACTTAAACTGGACAAAGGAAATATGCTGACATTTTTATGTTTCAATCAATTGTTCACAATTCAAAAAGTGAACAAAGATGCATACATAACCGACAGGATAATAGGCCAGCAGCACCTTAAATTTCTTTATGAAGGAGAGAACAGACATAAAATCAGTGCTGTTCATTTCATTTGTTTACATATGGTTAGTGTTATTTTAATGTCATACCTGCACATTTAATTTGTTTACATATGATTCTATTGTTCATACATGCGCACTGCTTTGTTGATAATGGTTGTTGCTTTTATATGCACGTTTGAAATGGTTTTCATTTGTTACATATGTATGCAAACAAAGTGCATGGTGCTGCTAATTTTATTTATCTTTTTCAATATAAAAGAAAAAATGAAATGACTTCAGTGTATGTATCAGTACTTTTTGAACAATGACAATAATAGATAGGCAACTGGTCATTCCCACAGCAAAATTTAAGCATTTTATTTCAAAGTCTGTACTTGTATAAATTAAAAGAAAACTAAAATATAACATTTATTACAAAAATAAAGCATGTATTACAAACAAATAATAAACAACAATGTTTACGTAACAATATGAAATGATACATAAAAGCCGACTTTTTTAAAACAAAAAGTTGAAATGATGTCGAATGTTAAGTGCAACTAATATGCACGAGTCACCATTCTCGTACAGTACCAGTCAAAACTAGGAGGGGGGGATTTCTTCTTAACTTTGCAAAAGGTACTTGTTTGCTGAATCTTTACTCTGATGGTAACAGGCAATAGTTAAAGCAGTTCTGCATTGAGGAGTGTTTACTCCTCAATTCCAGCACTTCTCCTTGAGAGACTGATCCAGAACTATAGAAAGAGTTTGGAAGCAATATTGCTTTTATTTGTCGTGAAACCTATTATAAGTTAGTAAGTCTCCAAACATTATTTGTTTACTCGGGGTTCATTTGATCTATTATTCATTTTTGCCTATCGAAATGTACCACCAATTCATCATAAGAATGTAGAACATTAGACAGGTCCAGATCACTTTTGTCAGCACTAAATAAAATAGTTTTGCTTATTTTTCTGCTTCCACCTCCAACAGATATGTAGCACTGCAAATAAACATCCTGGCACATCACTACTACAAATGAACAACATTGCTCCCTATCACGAAGAGGATGACTATGTATATGAATGTCTGGATGGGAAAGACTGTACCAGTTTCTTCTGTTGCTTCGATGACTGTCGCTCAGGTGCCTGGCGTGAAAATAGGATGCATGTTCGCGTCTCGAAGATTGACTCCTACTCACGAATATTCTTCCCTACTGCGTTCGGTCTTTTCAACCTGGTCTATTGGATAGGATATCTGTACTTGTAAAACGAATGTTGCAAAGGGGAGCTTTGCCATTTAGCCTCTAGGAAAACAAATGTCAACATGTTTGTTTACTCTTTAATGTTGTGCTATTCTTGGTTATAAAAAGGAGGTGTTTGCAGCTTAGGAAGTGTGGGTAATTTGTCTTTCTTTTAAAGACCCTTCAAAAGGTTTATTAAGGTTCTACTTTTCTACAGCTTTAATTAGTGAGCTAACTTAAAATCAGTTTAGCGTTAATCTTAGCAGCAATTGCATGATAGATTAAAATACCTCAGTAAAGTTTGAACTTTGATAAACAAAATTGTTATTTTCTGCTGCCATGCTTTTTTACGGAGCCTGTGTGGGGACATAGTGGCTGGAACATTATATTATTTGTGCGCACAAAATAGCTAATTTGTGCCCATGTTTTATGTAATTTGTGCGCACAAAATAGCTAATTTGTGCCTACGTTTGATGCATTTTGTGCGCACGAAATAGCTATTTCGTTCCCACGTTTCATGTAATTCGTTTGCACAAAATAGCTAATTCGTTCCCATTTGTTTTGTAATTTGTGCGCACAATATACCAAAAAACTTTCCCACGGATTGTTTAATTTGTGCACACCTTTCATTCCTATAAAAGGAATAGGCAAGACCAGTCTTTTCTTTTTGTCCAGAGGATCGGGACAGTTCCTCCAATGATGATAATTGACAATGGCTAGGGGTTCATTGATTAGATTTTATTTTGGTTTAGGAATGAGTTCTGAGGGCATTATAACTACCCTTGTGTCATTTTACTCATCAGTAAACAACATTTAAAAGGGATTCTGAGGTTGAATGGACTATACTGACGGTGATATGGTACATTATGAACGATATGAACATTGAAGAAGCCATAGACTTTGTAATTGACCAATTGCAAGGTTCGGGACGGCTTCATGGTTACAGAATCATGTAGACTACACAAAGTGAATAGACTACAGAAAGGCATGTACGTGTTGACACGTAAAATAAAATAGAATCAATGAATCCTTATCCATTTTCAATTAATCATAAAATGTAACATATATAACATAAGCCTAACATAAAATTACGCAGAAAGCAAGCAGCAGTCACTGAAGGGTCTCCGGTACACAGGATTACAATGCCCTAATAACCTATATCCAAACCAAAATAAAACCTAGTCAATTAATCCCTATACATTTTCAATTCATCATAAAACGCAACATAACTAATGCAATTGCAGCGGTCATTGAAGGAACTGTCCCACGTCTCTGGGTCGCAAAAGTAACTATAATGTCTTCATTAATAACTCGTACCCAAATCAAAATAAAACCTCATCAATGAATCCCTATCGCTAACATAACGTAGGCCTAGAAAGCAGTGGTCATTGGGGGAACTGTTCCACGTCTGGATGAAAAGAAAAGACTAGCCTAGTGTTGCCTATGTCTTTTAGATAAATAAAACGTCGAAACTAATTAGCTATTTTGTGCACACGAAATAGCTATTTTGTGGAAACAAATTATAAACATTTTTACATTTACATTTTATTTCATCACTATGCCCCCATGTGCTTTCTACTTTTTGACTGTAATGAATTCATAAATTTAAACGTACTTAGTTGACATTGTTTAATTGTAGTTGTAACATAACATGAAATTTTTTGTAAGCTAGGGTCTTTCATCTTTTCGAATCTGATACTGTGTGTATGTACTGTATGTATGTAGGGCTGTCAAAAACGCGTTAACACACATTTGTGTCGCCAGACTTCGATTCAGGCCTGCGTCAATTGCATAAAAAGACAACTAGCAAGCAATGGATAAAGAAAAAATTTTTTGAATGGCAAGTTCAACTACAAAGCCCTGTCAGATATGAATATGCTAGCCTTTATTTCCCCATGTGAGGATTGACACAATTTCAAACTGATTTTCTAGAGACGTGAGTGATCTTTGATCTATTCTACACTGCTCAAAAAAATTAAAGGAACACTTTTTAATTGGAGTATTGCATCAAGTCAATTAAACTTCTGGGACATTGATCTGGTCAGTTAAGTAGCAAAGGGGGTTGTTAATCAGTTTCCGCTACTTTGGTGTTAATGAAATTAACAACAGGCGCACTAGAGGGGCAACAATGAGACGACCCCCAAAACAGGAATGGTTTTCCAGATGGAGGCCACTGACATTTTTCCCCTCCTCATCTTTTCTGACTGTTTTTCACTAGTTTTGCATTTGGCTAGGGTCAGTGACACTACTGGTAGCATGAGGCGATACCTGGACCCAACAGAGGTTGCACAGGCAGTCCAACTCCTCCAGGATGGCACATCAATACGTGCCATTGCCAGAAGGTTTGCTGTGTCTCCCAACACAATCTCAAGAGCATGGAGGAGATTCCAGGAGACAGGCAGTTACTCTAGAAGAGCTGGACAGGACCGTAGAAGGTCCTTAACCCATCAGCAGGACCGGTATCTCCTCCTTTGTGCAAGGAGGAACAGGATGAGCACTGCCAGAGCCCTACAAAATGACCTCCAGCAGGCCACTGGTGTGAATGTCTCTGACCAAACAATCAGAAACAGACTTCATGAGGGTGGCCTGAGGGCCTGACGTCCTCTAGTGGGCCCTGTGCTCACTGTCCGGAACCGTGGAGCTTGATTGGCATTTGCCATAGAACACCAGAATTGGCAGGTCTTCCACTGGCGCCCTGTGCTTTTCACAGATGAGAGCAGGTTCACCCTGAGCACATGTGACAGACGTGAAAGGTATGGAGAAGCCGTGGAAAACGTTATGCTGCCTGTAACATCGTTCAGCATGACCGGTTTGGTGGTGGGTCAGTGATGGTCTGGGGAGGCATATCCATGAAGGGACGCACAGACCTCTACAGGCTAGACAACGGCACCCTGACCCTGCCATTAGGTATCGGGATGAAATCCTTGGACCCAATGTCAGACCCTACGCTGGTGCAGTTGGTCCTGGGTTCCTCCTGGTGCATGACAATGCCCGGCCTCATGTGGCGAGAGTATGCAGGCAGTTCCTGAAGGATGAAGCAATTGATACCATTGACTGGCTCCCACGCTCGCCTGACCTAAATCCAATAGAACATCTCTGGGACATTATGTTTCGGTCCATCCGATGCTGCCAGGTTGCACCTCAGACTGTCCAGGAGCTCAGTAATGCCCTGGTCCAGATCTGGGAGGAGATACCCCAGGACTCCATCCATCGTCTCATTAGGAGCATGCCCCGACGTTGTCAGGCATGCCTACAAGCACGTGGGAACAATACACAGTACTGAGTACCATTTTGAGTTGCTGCAATGGAATTTCAGCAAAATGGATTAGCCTGCCGCATCATTTTTTCACTTTAATTTTCGGGGTGTCTTTGAATTCAGCCCTCTGTATGTTGATAATTTTAATTTCCATCAAACGATGTGGCATCCTTTCGTTCCTAACACATTACCCAGTCCATATTAGTTGAGATATCCAGCATGATTTTTTCCCCCCATTGAGATCTGATGTGTTTCTAAAGTGTTCCTTTAAGTGTTTTGAGCAGTGGTATATTGAAGTAATGGAAAATTTTGCTGACCAGTGTACTTGTTGGGCGACCAACAGAATGCAGTAGTTTTAGTCAGAACGCATAAATTACTGTTGTCAGTGTGCACTATATCGCTAGCGTGATTCAACCTGTTCAGTGCTAGAGTGAATTTTGCATTATGAAAGTCTGTTTTTTTTAGATACTTTTATTCTTGAGCTTGAGATCGTGACTTGAGCAATGTAAATGCTTGACCTGTGTCGGTCCCTAGATTGTTTCAGTTTGTTGTTTAGTGTTAATGTTTAAAAAAGGGAGGATACACTACGTGAGAAACAGAATCATATTAGTAATGTAAAATTTTGCAAGCAGGCTTACGTTTACCATGTTATTGTTTGAGCATTTTTAATGCTAAATGTAGTGCAACTGTGAGGGTTTCTGGACAAAATTTGTTTTGTGCTGGTCATTGTCTTCCAATAATAAAGACATCTGCATATACAAGTATATTTTTGTGGAGGTAGATTTCTATCCAAATTAAACACACACCTCTTAATTTGTGTTTGTAAATGTATCCCACAAACATACAACTTTCAATTTGTGATCATAAAAATAATCCACAAATGTGTTTTTGCCATCCAGTCACAACACCTCTCAATTTGTGTTCGTAGGTATCAACTTGTGTTTCATAAATCATTTGAATGAGTGCAAAAAATACATTCCCAACCACAAATAAAATTTTCAGATGTTTCCACTGTTCATGTTTACAAATCAAAAGCTTTGCTTGCGCACTGACTAATCTACGTTTGCCGATTGAAGACACGCTTGATCTGCGTCGATTTACGAAGGTAGACAGACAAAGGTCCAGTTCCAATCCCGTAAAGTTGACGATTTCTCTTCGACACTCACCACTTCTCCTCAACGTGAACGCGCGCCACCATATTGAGTGTCATTCCAATCTGTTATAAGCAAAGAGCGAGTGGCTACATGTGACCTATGCATCCTTCAGCGAAGGATACGGCAAAGCAGACTTTCAACTGAATCTGCCCCAGAATTCTTTGCAATGAATGACAAATTTACCACAGATGTAACATCTTTTGGGAAATGGCGGAGAAATGTGTATATAAATGTAAGTACCATAAATATTTTAGAAAAAGTAGTTTTAAGATGTTTCTGGTTATCGAACGTTTCATTTGAAGTTATTGTTCAGTTATGATATGGTCTGATTCCTGTATTTTCTATAGACCTTGCTAGCTTTTTCATGTAGGGATGCACCAATGTATCGGCCATACATCAGTATCGGCTGATGTTGACCTCGTTGACTGCCATCGGCCTATCGGCAAATAAGGTGGCATTCACCGATGGCAGTGGCCGATGTTTATGTCGCATCAATTTGAGTGGTCTAAATGTTGTTGCCGCGCGCATGTTTGTTTTGAAATAAGAGGGAAAGAAAATGTCAGCTGTGTGATAATATTTCAGAGTGGACTTCAAAATATTAAAGGTTGTTTCATACACTTGTATGATTGAATTTGTGCTCAAATCAAATTTCGGCAGCCGGTCAAATTTCGCCACAACACCAGTATTAACATCAAACAAAGAGTTAATCAGAACTCAGAACAGCATCACTGATGGCAATGCACTTGTTTTATCGTTTTTGTGTGTGAAATTTTCCCACACTAGACTTTGTTTTAGCTCGTTTCATAGTTGAATAGCTCACCCTCTTCGATTTGAAGTTAACATCCCGCATACACCTGAGTAATTTAATTTAATATGCGCCCTGCATAAGTTGACAGACTGATAACTCCTCATCCAATAACCACACTGAAGAAGAGGGGCTGTTTAACTCAGTTCATTGAGTCACTGGAGGTAGGTGAAAACTGAAAAAGCATGTGTACTTCCAATACACAACACTATGTAAATCAAGCAGAGATCGTTTTAGCAACTAGCGTTGGTAAGCAACTAGCGTCTCCTAGCAGCAATGTAATGACGTCACTCATAAATAAATGCTTTTTAAAGGCACAGAACACATATGGGATACGATTACACACGTGCCGGGAATTTCAGCCAAAAGACAAGACCGCAAACTGTTCAAGTTATTCGTTTAATTTGAATCTCTTGATCGATTTAAAGTCTCAATGAAAATGAACGTCCCTATTCAAAACAGTTTAGTTATTTTTTTTATTATGGAGATTTCTTTGTTTCCCTGGCACAAAAGGGGGAATGAATAGCAAAAACAAAATAGGCCTAAAAACAGCGACATCGGCCAAATTGTTATTTTAAACATCGGTGTTGGCCCAGAATTTCACGATCGGTGCATCCCTGAATTCATGCTTTAAATTCAGCAGTTTCTTCTTTTCATCAGAATCATTCGATAGGTTATTCGGATTAATTGGAGAAAGTAAAACCCACATGCTTCTGCTGTAACTGTTTCCATAGCTTCTTCTCGCTGGAGGTGAAGGGGATCGAGTCGGTTCCAATTGAAAGTTATAAGTTCCACCTCTCCATCAAGTGGCCGGCCACTCGATGACGAATAAAATGTTAGCTCAAAGGCATAGCTAGCTGGTAGCTGCTTCTTCCTTAGCAATACCTAACACAGGCCGGTGTGCGTTCGGCTGATCAGCGCCACTTTTAGAACAAGTGGCCAAAATCCCACATGATCTATTAGACTACAAATTTAGGGAAGGTTTATCCATTTGATTGTTAAGTCCTATGCTAGGCTACGCTCGCTGACTCCACTGATAGGCCTGTTTTGACCAGATGTGATGGTACTGTATTTTCTGACTGCAGGGTTAGGGCAACACTTGTCACTGGGATAGTTTATTTAAATTCACTGGGATAGTTTATTTAAATTCATCAGCATTCTTCACCCCTCTGAACCTGGGAGGTAAACGTGTCAACTTCTGGTGAAAATCAGCGTTTTGAATTCAAAAGTGGCCATTTGTGTAATTTGTGGAGATCCGATGACTTTTTGAAATGGTGGTGGGGGGGGGGGGGTTGATTGGGTTGGTCTGGGTCTGCGAGGACAGAGGGGAACTAGAAATGCAAATGTAATGTATGTTTAACGTATGGCTTCTTCCATTCATATACAATATTGTGAACTACAGTACTGTGCAAATATTTTAGGCAGGGGTGAGGTCTTTAAAGTTAGAAAAAATTTATATATAAAAATATAAATGTTAATCCCTTTTTTTTGTTAATTCATAAAACACAAAGTGAGGGAATAGCAAATCTGTATCAAATTAATATTTGGTGTGACCACCCTTCGCCTTCAAAACAGCATCCCTTGCCTAAAACTTATGCACAGTATGTCATATGTAGTGTGTGTGCGTGCATCACAATGAATTTGGATGTGGTACTAACCAGTTTAATTTCAATGACTGGCCAGGGGAAGCAAAGTCTTATCAAGTTAGTTAAGCTAGCTAGGAAGTTTGGTTATTAACTGACACTGACAATCAAACTTATCTGGGTTACACGGTAGCTCGCTAGCTAACGCTAGAACGTAACGTTCAACCCTGCGCCTTGGGCTGTTTCACCTCTGCAGTCGGGCATGTAGATCCAGAAAAGCCCAACCTTAAGGCCTTTACACACTGGGGGCTTTTTGTGCGATTAATTCGCATGTGAATACAATCTTTCAAACTCTTGTATTTGTTGTGGGTTCTTTCACGCTGGATGCAAAGTTTCGTCTGCGAAAAAGTGGCATTTATTCTTTTCTGATCAAGGTGGATTTTTGCGAGGCGAATAAAAGCAGTAGTAGGGCCTTTCCACGAACGGAGTAGAAATGGGGTCTGAAGCTTTTTAAAAAACAAACTTTGTTTTTAGGTTTATTTTACTAAGTGATAATAAAAGAAGATGTTTGACCTTCAGAAAATGTTATTTTCCCACCTCAGGTCATCAAACAAAGTATATTATATGCAGTTTTTTCCTGAAATGCCAAGAGTTTTTGCAACCCTGTTGCCAATGTTTAAGTAGGTTTCTGAATAACAGTTAAAATTCTATTGTAACATATTTTTTTGTTTTATAGTTATAATTAATATGTATGTTGAATGTAATCCTTTTAAATCTCTCAATAGAAGGTGCAACCAACAAATTCCCCTGTGTTTTCATCTTCATCTTCATCCGCTTTGTCCGGGGTCGGGTCGCGGAGGTAACAGTTCCAGCAGGGCATCCCAAACTTCCCTTTCCCGGGCCACATTAACCAGCTCTGACTGGGGGATTCCAAGGCGTTCCCAGGCCAGTGTGGAGATATAATCCCTCCACCTGGTCCTAGGTCTGCCCCGCGGCCTCCGCCCAGCTGGACGTGCCTGGAACACCTCCCTAGGGAGGCGGCCAGGTGGCATCCTTACTAGATGCCCGAACCACCTCAACTGGCTCCTTTCTACGCAAAGAAGCAGCGGCTCTACTCCGAGTCCCTCACGAATGGCTGAACTTCTCACCCTATCCCTAAGGGAGATGCCAGCCACCCTCCGGAGGAAACTCATTTCCGCCGCTTGTAATCGCGATCTCGTTCTTTCGGTCATGACCCACCCTTCATGACCATAGGTGAGAGTAGGAATGAAGATAGACCGGTAGATTGAGAGCTTTGCCTTCTGGCTCAGCTCTCTCTTCGTCACAACGGTGCGATAAAGCGACTGCAACACCGCACCCGCTACTCCAATTCTCCGGCCCATCTCTTGTTCCATTTTACCCTCACTCGAGAACAAGACCCCGAGATACTTAAACTCCTTCACTTGGGGTAAAGACTCATTCCCTACTTGGAGTAGACAATCCATCGGTTTCCTGCTGAGAACCATGGCCTCAGATTTGGAGGTGCTGATCCTCATCCCAGCCGCTTCACACTCGGCTGCGAACCGATCCAATGAGTGCTGCAGGTCGCAGACTGATGATGCCATTAGGACCACATCATCTGCAAAAAGCAGTGATGCAATCCTCTGCCCACCAACCCGCAGCCCCTCCCCCGCGGCTACGCCGTGAGATCCTGTCCATGAATACCACAAACAGGATAGGTGACAAAGCGCAGCCTTGGAGGAGGCCAACCCTCACCGGAAACGAGTCCGACTTACTGCTGAAGACCCGGACACAGCTCTCGCTTTGGGAGTACAGAGATTGGATGGCCCTGAGTAGAGACCCTCTCACCCCATACTCTCGCAGCACCTCCCACTGTATCTCTCGGGGAACCCGATCATACGCCTTCTCCAAATCCACAAAACACGTGTAGACTGGATTGGCATACTCCCAGGCCCCCTCAAAGATCCTCGCGAGGGTAAAAAGCTGGTCCGTTGTTCCACGGCCAGGCCGGAAACCGCATTGTTCCTCCTCAATCCGAGGTTCGACTATCGGTCGAACCCTCCTTTCCAGCACCCTGGAGTATACTTTCCCGGGGAGGCTGAGTAATGTGATGCCTCTGTAGTTGGCACACACTCTCCGGTCCCCCTTTTTGAACAGGGGAACCACCACCCCGGTCTGCCACTCCTTAGGTACTGTCCCCGACTTCCACGCAATGTTGATGAGACGTGTCATCCATGACAGTCCCTCAACACCCAAAGCCTTCAGCATTTCTGGGCGGATCTCATCAACCCCTGGGGCTTTGCCACTGTGGAGTTGTTTGACTACCTCAGTGACCTCCGCCAGGGAGATTGATGCTGATCCCCCATCATCCTCCAGCCCTGTCTCTACTATGTAGGGTGGGTTTGTCGGGTTCAGGAGTTCCTCAAAGTGTTCCTTCCACCTCCCAATCACCTTGTCAATTGAGGTCAACAACGTCCCATCCTTACTGTATACAGCTTGGATGGTTCCCTGCTTTCCCCTCCTGAGGTGTTGGATAGTCTTCCAGAACCGCTTTGGTGCCAGCCGAAAGTCCTTCTCCATGGTTTCTCCGAACTCCTCCCACAGCCGCTGCTTTGCTTCTGCCACGGCCGAGGCTGCAGTCCTTCGGGCCTGTCGGTACCTTGCAACTGCCTCCGGAGTCGCCCGGGATAGCATGTCCCGGAAGGCCTCCTTCTTCAATCGGACGGCTCCCCTGACCACCGGTGTCCACCAGGATGTTCGAGGGTTACCGCCCCTTGAGGCACCTAAGACCTTGAGACCACAACTCTCAGACCCAGCTTTAGCAATGGAGGCTTTGAACATCGCCCACTCCGGTTCAATGCCCCCAGCCTCCACAGGGATGCCAGAGAAGCCTCGCCGGAGGTGTGAGTTGAAGGCCTCCCGGACCGGGGACTCCTCCAGACGTTCCCAGTTCACCCGCACTACACGCTTGGGCTTACCAGGTCTGTCCAGAGGCTTCCCCCGCCACCTGACCCAACTCACCACCAGATGGTGATCGGTTGACAGCTCTGCCCCCTCTTCACCCAGTGTCCAAAACATATGACCTCAGGTCCGATGATACGATAACAAAATCGATCATCGACCTTCTGCCTAGGGTGCTCTGGTACCAGGTACACTTATGAGCATCCTTATGTTCGAACATGGTGTTTGTTATGGCCATTCCATGACTAGCACAGAAGTCCAATAACAAGCCACCACTCGGGTTCAGATCGGGGAGGCCGTTCCTCCCAATCACGCCTCTCCAAGTGTCTCCATCATTGCCCCTGTGTTTTGTCACGTTTCATTGTATACTAAAGACTTCATTGAGTTATTTTTGATTAAAAAAAAGAAAATATTACCAATTGGTGAGTACTTATCATTTTAACTTAATTATTAAGGCATTACATAGATATTATAGTAAGTATAACTGTAAAGTGTGAGTGTAAAAGACTATTTTCCTAAAAAATTATTAAGTAACAGGGTTGAACTTTGCGTAACAGGGTTGAACAAATAATGCACTTTAACACATTTTGTGCGCATTTGTAAACATGAAATGGCATTTACATACTCTTTTATTACACTATTTATAAAACTTACAATTTATTTTTTATTTTTAACCAAATATGAATTTTGACACCTCGTTTGACTCCATTCACAAGTAGCAGTTATTTACGTACGTGTGTGTTTGTTATCCCTACATAGGAAGGACGAGCAATTTAAAAATACAAATATTTTAATAAAAACATTTTTTTAATTATTTAATGTTTCAAGGTCATGTCAATAAAAACTTGGGTCCCAGAGATAAAACGCTGCAATAAGGAACAGATTGGAATGATAATTCATCAAAGAACATACAAATGTATAAAATGCTGTGTTTTTTGTAGACTGGATTGAACATTAACAAATGTTAACAACGTAACAGATCAACTAAGCTTGTGTCAGATTAATCAAGTCACAAACAACATTTCTTGATAAATTCATTTTTCATATTTGATGAGTTTTGACCACATCTGTTTGTCAACCTCAACATGTCGCGATGTGATGAGGGGCGGCAATGAGAGTAAGCAAATCTTCGTAGGAGTACCACAGCACATCATCCTTGAGGGGCCAGAAGAATCTGTTGGTGCCTACCCGATGCATGCATTTCACCCTGCAGTGGCTTTCATCCTTTTCAAGTATGATCCCTGGGTACACAGTGCCCTCATAGATGAGAGCACACCACTTCCCTTAGACATCTGTGCTCTGCCACATGTTGTTTTCCAGTGCAACACTTGATGACTCGCTTGCATTATTGAAGGACATCTCCTTTGTATTGAAACACTTACAATTGAGATTCTTCCGTGTGGAGCAAAGGCAGCTAACATCACGGTATGTAATGTTTCTTGGGGCAAGAGTGACCACCTGGTGGAGCCTCATTGTGGATGGCACAGCAGGTATGTTTACTGGCATTTCCTCCACTGCCCTTTCGACAGCTTCCTCCTCCACATAAAAAAGCTTGATGGTTGTTTGGGAGGCTTTCAGTACCTGGAAAAGTGTAGCAGCATCTGGAATGTCAGTGCCTTGGCTGACAAGCCTGTCAGCTGTTCTCTTGAGCGCGCCTCCAACCCCATCAGGGGCACCTTTCCCATGACTGGCTTCAAAAAAGTTCCATGTCCCATCCTCAAACCCTCTCTTGAAGAGCTCAGTACTAAAGAGGTAGAAATTTCCTCGTTGCCTATATTGTGTGCATGGGCCATCACTGAAAAAGTGGACAACAGAGATGATGGGATGCTCCTTCCTGACATATTCAAGCACCGGCTTCAGGTGCTGCCATATTGCAGGCGGACCTTTACATTTCGATGGAGACACAGAGGTGAAGCATATGGGAGTACTGGTTGTGTACAACACACCTGTATGTAGGGTGGCCTGTTGGCAGAGATGGGGACTCGAGTCTGGCGACTTGACTCGAGTCGCACTTAAGTCGCACACACCGTGACTTGAGACTTGACTTGAGACTCGTCCTCAATGACTTGAGACTCGACTCGGACTCGAGCTTTGCGACTCGTGAACAATCTTTTTTATTATTATGTTATTTTGCGCATTAACATTAAGGAAATGTTTGACGAGCTGAATGTCATTCCCTATGGGGTCACGCCCATAATTCCCTGCCTTAATTATCATGCGTAATTAACTTACGCGTCTGGTTTGCGCAGCCACAGAGAATGGAAGCGGCTGCAAATATGGCAAGCACACCTGTTGTGCCATTTGTAATAACATTTGGCTATACAAACTATACCCACTTTCCAAACAGACGAAGCGCTACCTGCAATGTATGTGGTGTACAAATAAGGGATGCTGGATCGACCACATCAAATTTTATCAGGCACCTGAAAACGCACCCAAATAGGTCAGTCACTTAGTGCAATGTGAAAGTTTACGTTAGCGCCTATGTGGACGGTTAGCAAACATGTTTAGCCAGGCATCAGCTAACGTTAGCTTGCAACTAGCTTTGTAGCTTTTAGGGATGTTAACTTGATTAGACATTGACGTTCTTTAGTCTACATCTTTTAAGCCACACTCTATAGGCCCTCTCTGAACAAAAGATTTATATAGCCTGCAGCCCTGCAAGACAAGTTACACGAGCCAGTTATTCTCAGAACACTGTGGTTCCAGATGGGTTTTGTGACACATCTAAAATGTTAGCTCAGTGTTTTCCCTATAAATACAATAAAATGCATTCAACGGTGGAGCCGCCGCCGTGCAACGAAATTCTTGAGAACATCCCACAAAAATGGTTATATCATAGTTTTGATTTAGCAAACACAAGACCCCATTGAAATAAAGTTATCTGTAATTACTATTACAAATTACACGTTACTGACGTTAGGGTTCTGCGCCTGCAACGTTACCGTTTTGCCGATGATAACAGTGATAAGTTAAGGTCCTCCATAGTTTTTGAATGGAACCCTTGTTACAAAAGCCTAATTATGTCCTTGAGATGGGGGCAAAAATACCAAGCCCCCTGAAAACGACAGAAACTGAATTTAAATGTCCATATTGTGTATCTACAGGTTTACTGAATTAAACAAAGCAAAAGCAGTGGCCAGTGCAGAGGGACAGTGCAGCATTGAATCTTTCTTGACACAGACAAGAGGTGTTCAAGTATACAGCCAGGGCCATCACAGACAGAAGACCCATTTAGTCTAGTGTTGTACTTGCATGTTAATCTAGACCTGATAACAAGCAAATATTCTTAGAGAAAAGCATGTTTTTGATGGGTTTGATTGTGTTGTTTAATTGTGAAAATCAGCTAACTTTTATCCCTAAAGGAAATCTTTGTTTTGCTTATATCCAATGATATTCTAACAGTTTTACTTTCAAACAAGGAATATTCTTTTTTTCTATACTGTAGCTGTATGTTCAAGGCAAAATACAGTTATTAACTGTAGGAAAAATAATTAGTGTGTTTTTTCATATAGCTTTGCAATAGCCTGTTTAAAGTGATCATATACCAAACAACTAATCAATGCTGACAGTACATGCTAATAGAAAAGGAGTGATGATAATACAGTACATGCTGTTAATTCCAACCTTAGATATAGCTATGCAGTGTTCTAAGCCGACTGGGTGGCATGCAGCAGATGATAGAACGCTCATTACAACCATAAGAGACTTGAGACTTGACTTGGACTTGTGAACAAAGACTTGAGACTTGACTTGGACTCGAGCTCAAAGACTTGAGACTTGACTTGGACTCGAGCTCAAAGACTTGAGACTTGACTTGGACTTGGAAAAAATGACTTGTGAGCACCTCTGCCTGTTGGTGAGACGAACCAAAATGCACAGCTTGTATCTCAGAGCTATATTTACAACCATAATTCTCTGAGAAATCAATGTGGATGAGGCATTCATTGGATGTGAGACTCTGCTTCAAGGATCTACAGTACAGGTACTGCTGCTTGATGTTGTATGTGTGACGTTTGTACTTCTGGAGGAGTGTGTGAAACATTTCAACAAGTTCCTCTTGAGTACTCTCCACTTGCTGTTTGAGGGTGACCTTTGACATTTGCACATTCTGGTTCTCAACAGTAGCCCACTGAATAAAGGAGACAGGGCTTTTGGCATTATATTGGCTGGACAGGGGATAGCCCCTGGTCTTGCAATGTGAGCACTCCCCATACATACACCTATGATTCAAGGTGTCACAGCTTACAGACTGAGCAAGGACATCAAGATTTGACTGGTCAATGACACGAAGTTGGTGCAGCTTCTGGACAACAAACTCTAGGTTTTCATGAAGTTTGCACATACAGGTTTCTCTATCTGCCAGTGAGGGATGGACAACAAAGAAAGGGCGCAGATGGCAAAACAGCGAGTAGGAGTTGGTGCAGGCCACATTTCCAGAGGAACTTGTGATGATGATGAAGATTCCTCAATGTGTCCGTAAGAAACCTCTTCTGCATCTTTCTTTTGTCTCTTGTTATTGTTTGCCTTTTCCTTGTTGTAATCCTACTTATGTCATCATGGAGATAATAGGACCTGATCTTTGCTTTGAGGGCACAAGCAATTCTGATTGGTGTCTTCCTTTGGTATCTGCTGATGTTTCCATCAGACAGGTGGCGCCACCTCCGACATGAAAAGCCCAGGGACTTTTCTGCCAATTTTTTAAACCTGTATTTTTTAAAGATTGTCCCTGTTACTATCTTTGCAATGATTTGCCTCACCCTATCACTCTTGGATTTTTTGTATCTGCTTTTTATGTTCTCAGCTAACACAGTATGAAACAAAAGTGCTCTTTTTACATTTGCGTTAGAGGATTGCCTGAGCAGCTTGTTGACTTGTGCTGGAGGTGAGGCCGGTCCCTTTCTCATCCGCTGGATCCTCTTTCTGTATTTAGCTGCGCGTTGCTCTTGTTTCTTCAGCCGTTTCTTTAAGTCAACGATCTCGTTGCGCAATTTGTCTTTAGTTCTTCGTCTGATTTTCTTTCCTAGTTCTTGTTGCCTGAAATAAAATAAAACAAAACAACAAACTATTCAGTCACTTAATTACTGGACTACTAGACTAAAATGTCTTGTAATCATGATGTCATTTTTTCCTGTACACTTGACATAACAGGTTGGCAGAATCAAAAGTTTTCATGTCAAGGCAATTTCCCAACCTTTTGCCCTAATATAGTCTACCCTTCCTACCCATCCTAACACTACACACACTTAAAAATAAGCATTGTACAAAGGAAGCACATATTCACAGTACACATGTATGACCTAAAACTAGCCTGTCTTCTGACCTTGACACACAGTAGCCTGAAACCGAAGAAGCAAACTGCTCTGGGTGGAATTCAGGACTTGCGGGTGGAGTGGTCAGGTTTTGCAAAGCAGCATTCCTGGCTTTACTCCTTTCATGAGCTTCCTTCCACTTTTTTTGTTGTCTTCGCTGCGCTCTTACACTCACATCTCCTATCAACTTATTTTTTCCTGTCTCAATGTCTCTCTTCCACTTTTCTCTCTCTTTCCTAAGATACTCTGCTCTCCTCTCAGGGTCAGCATTCCGTCGAGCACGATACAGCCGCTGCTTTTCAGCAGCAGTCAGTGGCGGCCTACCAGCCTGCAAATATTGTAATTCCTGTGTTATGTACAAGTACAAACTACAACTGTCATAAAGCCTAATACCATAAATTTTAACAATAACAATAAAAATGCTTATTTTTAGGTCTGCTTGTTAACATTAGTTAATGTGTTGGTAAACAGTTTACAATATATTAGTAAAGGAAAACTTTGCAAACACTATGGAAAAGGTTATTAACATGTAAACTTATGTTCATGTTTATAGGGGCTTGAGTAGACACATATTTAATGTAACGGCTTTGTTTAACCCTGATCCTCAAGGTTCTCTCTCTCTTTTTTTTTTTTTAACAACTTGGTGCTTGTTAATGTTAATGTTAATATAAACATTTAGTCATTTACAATGTATTACTATGGCCTTTGTAAGCATTTGCTAACAGCCACAAGCAGACCTATTAACATGTTAATAACACTTTTCCAGACTGTTTGTAAACAAATATTATCATTATGTGACATATTGTTAACTGCCTACTAACATCAGCTAATGGTAAAGCTAACCTATTAACATGTATACAAGCATGTTAATAACAATTTCCAGATATTTAGGGCCCGAGCACTGATGGTGCAGAGGATCCTACAGCATTTGCAAAGATTAGTTTTCCTATTTAGATTTTGTATTTAAAAACATACACATGTAAATAGGTTACACTATACTGGAGGTTCTCATCCAAAACCTATGTAATCTGCAACCCTGTTACTACTTTACAACCCTGTTACCCAACAATGAGTAACAGGGTTGCACATGGCTGCAAGTAACAGGGTTGCAAATTTAGCCTAAAGGATGCTATAACTCAGGAGGGGTTAGTTAGCTATGGAGCAAATGTTACATGCTAGCTACTGATAACCATATCTTTTCAATAAAGTAAACTAAAATTATATTCAAATATATTTTCTAACAGTAATTTAGGTAACAGTGTTGAATCCTTGAGGTTGACGAAAGCAGCCAACAATGACATTTCTATGAAAATAGAGAAAATAAAAGGAGGGTACTTACATGTGACCTGGTCATTGTCCAGAAAAGATCTTGATGATGCAACTTCATGCTAATATGTGATTTATGGAATGTTCAATTTTTTCAATGGGGGGGTCAAGTTTTGGTAACAGGGTTGCACTTTAAACGTGGGACACAGGATAATACTATGTTTTAATAATTAAAATAAATTATTAATGGATTTATATAATTTATTAATATTAAAATACATACAATTGCACACAACTATGTTGACATTACCATACTACTGGAAGATGTTTTAGGAAATACCGCCATGAGGAGACTGCCTACAGATGGGCAGTCTTGGGTTAAATAAGAACTGCAGGAGATGATCCATGAAGCAGAATAGAAAATTAAATATCTTGAATTAGAATCACTTGAGGCTTTTTTTGGGCCTATATAGAAATCAGTCACAAATTTATGGTTAAATAAAAATATTTAACATCAAGAATAAAGCATATATGTGTAATAAAAATGTTTAATATAGTAAGTAAAAGCATTTATGAATTAATTAAGCATTGAACATAATAATTATAAAATATATATATTACAATAGAATAACATATATACATACATATGTATGTGTGTATTTATATATATATATATATATATATATATATATATATATATGTGTGTGTGTGTATATATATATATATATATATATATATATATATATATACATACAATATATAAAATATAACATGACCTATTTACACAATTAAACAGGGAGACCACAACGCCATAGCCCAGCAGGTGAAACAAAATACTGCCGGAAGGTATCCCGTACCCTCAGTGCCTCAGCTGATGCCCAGTTTCCTCGCAGGTTCCTCATAGCACCCAACCTGCTTTCCTCTAGGTCAAGAGCACCCTTGCTGTAATCTTCATGAGGGTGGTCCCCATGTGCACCACGAGGTAGTTGGAAAGAATGCAGCTGGCTTTCACAATGCTGTCAGCTGTATCGGGACAGACCTGAATTTGCCGGTGGAACATCCTCCAGCATTAGCTCAGGATGCCAAAAGCATTCTCCACGATGCGGCGGGCTCTGGAGAGGCGGTAATTAAAAATTCGATCATCCTCTGGCAGGCGCTTTTCCTGGATAAGGACGGAGAAGATAGTGCTTCATGGGGAAAGCCTCATCCACCACTACCATAAATGACACTGGTCCCAACTCAGGTGCAGAGGGAAGTGGGGCTGGTGGTGGCACATTTAGGGTACCTGAATGTAAGCCCTGTCCAAGGGAAAAGTTGTCAAAGATGCCTCCATCGCTGTTGCTGCCGAAATTTCCCACATCAATTGCGATAAATCGATAGTCAGCATCAACAAGAGCGAGGAGGACAACAGAGAAAGTGCCCTTATAATTAAAGAACATTGTACCAGAATTGGCAGGTGCCTGCATAAGGATGTGTTTCCCATCCAGTGCTCCAATTGGGGAAATTCCACCTCTCCTGGAATCTCTTGGCCGTGTTCCTCCAGAGCTCCTCTGTTGGAAATGGCATGTATGTTTCCCTCATGTTGGCCCAAATTGCATGAGGCCACAGTTGTCACGCCACGGCAAAAGCTGGAGGCGATGGTGGTGAAAGAGTCCCCGGTGCTAAAGAATCTAGTTATAAAACAAAAAACGAAATGAAAATAAAGTCTGAACCTCACTTTCTAAGTTAACTGGTATTATGTACACATGATAAACTGTAAATGCTGTAAATGACTCAGTATTAGGTGCTCATGATCATTGGTTATAATGCACATTTCAAATCCAATAGTGTAGTTCACGTGAGCCTAGTATTTCCCTCTATATAGGATGGTGGTGAAGCATGCGCTCAAAGAGCGAGTGCGAAAATAAAGCGCGCCTTTCCTTGAGGTTTCATGTGTTTGCTGAGGGGCTCGATGCATAAGTAGAGTATATAGGTTTATATACTGTATGATCTGGGAAAACGTCATATGAGATGTCTCAAGATTTAGGGAAATATGCCTACACTTGTATAAAAACATAATAAAAGTAATCTTTAAATACTAAATAGTAACTATAGCTTATGTCAATCGTGCCCTGACGTTATTGCGCATTTCCCAATGCCATATCTGCTGCAGTGACGTGCGGTAAGGTAAAAAGCAGGGGAGGCAGAGGCTGCGTCTCAATGTGTCTACTATATATCATTTTATATAGCCATCAAATAAGCATATCCCAATACATACCATGTCAAATGTAGTATGCCAAAAATGCTTGCAGCAGTACATACTTTGCAAGTGCAGCTGAAGGACCTCTTACAACTAGAAATGCATTTCCCTGCGCAAATGCAATGTGATGCAGATTTTGAGTAAGATGAGCAAAGAATAGGTTCTGGCAACTTCGTTATTTTAGTTTGATGTACTTCAATTTAAGTTCATGCAACTCACTATGAAAAGTCAATTTGACGAAATTGACATACAGCAAACTGATGATTTAACGATATTGACATGTATTTGAAAGTTGAATAAATACATTTTCTCGATACAGCACTTTAACGCAAACGCGTCAGGAACCCCCAAAAATCTTTTTTTTTTCACAATAGGTAACAGAAGGGGAACATACGTTTGACTTGCCTCCCACGGAAACTTTTACTATTGTTCCCGGTTATCACTTCATGTCAGACAAGCTCCGTCTAGCATAAGCACCGGTACAACATCCGTGCACCTGCTTTAAGCATCGTCAGCGCAACCCAAGCTAATAAAGCTAGACTGACACGGGGTTTTAACAATTTTCAAACCAGTAATTTCAGGGCTTGTCATTAATGAGAAGTGTTCAGAGTAAGAGTTGCAAAAATATATATTTTTCATATGCCTTATATAATTTGCTATGTATGTTTAACAGGGATTGTATCACTTTGAGATTACTCTAGTAAAGTAAAGCACAATCCAAATAAATTGTATTATCATTAATATTACATCTTATAACTTGCTGGGATATATGCAAATGTATTACCTCAATGGCCTATCAGGATAGCAGTAACGATGACTATTACTTCATGCGGTCAAGAGTCAGGTGACATCTTCAGTATGTTAATTCAATTGTTTTTGAGTAAACTTGAATGTCTAAATTGCATTGACTAATATGTTTTGCTTGATCAGTTGGTTAGGTTCCAACTTGAAATAACAAGTTGACTCAATGTTTTCTTAATTTTAGTACAACTAACTTATTAAAACAAGTTGAACTAACTAAAAAGCCAAATAATTTTTTACAGTGTATTAGTTGCCGTCTCAGCACGGTGGCTCAGTGGTTAGCCCTATTGCCTCACAGCAAGAACGTCCTGGATTCAATCCCCACCTGGCCCAAGGGCCTTTCTGTGTGGACCTTGCATGTTCTCCCCGTGTTGGCGTGGGTTTCCTCCGGGTACTCCGGTTTCCTCCCACAGTCCAAAAACATGTAGGTTAATTGGTAACTCTAAATTGCCCGAGAGTGTGAATGTGAGTGTGAGTTGTTGTCTGTCCCTATGTGTCAGCCCTGTGATAGACTGGCGACCTGTCCAGGGTGTACCCCGCCTTTCGCCCTGTGTCGGCTGGGATAGGCTCCGGCCCCCCCGCGACCCTGTCAAGGATTAGCGGTATAGCTAATGGATGGATGGATGGAAGTTGCCGTCTCAAGGCATTGATCGTTTTACTTTTTAACGATTCACTTAATACAAATTCCCCTTGCCTTCTTGCATCTTACTTATTTGATGTTGGTTTTTTCCTGCTCTGAGTCTGTGTATGTCCGCGCAATTTGTAGCAAATACAGTATAATTTGAACAAGCTAACGCGTAACCTTGTGAGAGCTCCAAATCTGCAAAGGTAACGGTAAATATATATTAGGCTAAATGATTGATTCGATAGCATAGTGCCAGCTCTCGCTTTGGAAGCAGTGACACTCACCTCAGAGCGGTGCTGCTAACTTCATCATTCAGTTTAGCTAGACTGCATTGCATAAGATAGTTACGGTTAACATCAGCCACTGCCTTCTAGTTGCGTAGGCCGGGCGCCGCGTTTAGCCTACTGTTCAAGTGGTTGCTTAATTATGTGTAGAAGTGTGCATATAAACCAGAGCCATTTATGTTAATTCCCCTTAGGAGTCAGGACTAAAACATTGACGAAGATTTGACTAAAACGAAAACTTACTAACACAGACTAAATCTTAACTATAACAAAACAAAATGAAATGACCAAAATTTTACTTAAACGCAACTACAATTTTCAGTAAGGACGAAGATGAAAACAAAATGAAAAATGCTTGTCAAAATGAACACTGAGTCCGTGGCATTCGAACTGACATTTTGGCGTTGCAATGGAAGCGAAATGCAGGTGTTTAGGTGCCGGAAAATGTGGCTAATATTATTATTATAATACTAATAATTACGAAATGTAAGGATAACAGTATTGCGTCTTACTTAACATAACAACTTGCAATTACATAACATCGATGCTAGATGGCGGCAAAGGACCGTGAAAACTCTCTCCCCATTTATTAAAATGGGGCCAAAAACCGATTAAAAATAATGATAAAAAATATAAAACGTTAACCGATCAGTTAGCTGTATGTTATTTCAACAGACTGCAAAACCCAAGACATGTGGGCACTGGAATGGAATCGATTGGGTCAAAACTGCGGGCATAGATAGGCGCGCTAAAATAGGCCTTAAAATAATAATAATAAAAATAGTAATATGACTTTCCGGTAACAGTATGTGCTGCATCTGACGATGCATCACGTAACTAGTACAAGAAAAAGTAGTAGGCCTATGCGATTTGAGAGTACACAGCGTTAGCAAATAACTTACATGTGCTGTTCTATACTCTTTGGCGTTAGTCAGCCAACCCATCGCAATCATTCATTATCATCAGCTGGGAGTACTGGCCTTGGATCGAATCTGCTGGGGTCTATGGTGTTTTGGTTTTTATTACAAACCCACGTTCTGATATCCATACTTATTGAACTGCTTTTTGGCTAAGCAAAACTGCTACCTAACGCGATGGCGAAAGTTGAACTAATTATTTAGAAAGAAAACTATACCGTTGTGTACAGGGTGCCCCAAGATTAAAATCTAAAACATTTCTTGACAACACACAACAAACAGCGCTGTCCATAGATTTTTTGGTTTTTGTAAGCTAACATTGAGGGAGAGCGAGCGTCAACAACGCGGGCTCAAGACACGCCTCTCAATGAGGCAGATGTGACAGCTGCCTCTCCTAGTGCTCGTTCGCTGCAATTTTATGACGAGACCAGCTAGCCTAAATATTGTTATACAGGTAAAGTTCCGATACGTGAAATTAGTTAGCTGGACTATAGAAGGTGAGGACATGTAATGAAGGAATCTACAAATATTACATTGGTGGCATAGGCTAGAGAGTAGCAGACACGCTTTGTGCCCACGGACCCGCGCTCCATCCAGTTTCTGAGAGGTGGCGCAATCAGAGGTGAGGCTTAACTCGCTGCTGCCTCACTTCTCTGCACCTGCAGGTTACAGAGATAGTGGCAGACACGCGCTTTTGGCTCTGCCTCCCCTGACCACACGTCACTGATCTGCTGTAGCCGCAAATTTATAATTTATTCAACATGACTGGCAAGGTCTAGGCTACTTTATTTCATTAAAAATGTTACTATAAATTCTGAAATAAGTCCTACAGCCTAGCCTACTGTATAATTGCAAGAATTTACCTCAGACAAACTGCGAGAAGCTGTTTTGGGTCAATCGGCCCCCTGTAATTGGTCCTCTGTCTCCTCAGGTGTGGTGCTAGCATTAGTAACAGCGCCTCAAGTTGCCCCACAGACATCCAAAAATACGTCCGAAAGCGGTCGTGGTACAGTTTCTACTCATGATGAAGCAGTGAAACTCTCCTTGCGTCTTTCTTCCACTTATGATGGATCCAAAATTTCCTCTTTCTTTTCATGGCTTGGATGAGGACAAGGTTGTCGTCGTTGGATGATGAAAAATCCAATTCTGATTTCTGTCTGACGGCCGTACAGTGCGGCGCAAATTTATTTGCTGAACATTCGAGTCGCGACAGGTTTGAGTAGTTTTGATGCGAATCTTTGGCATGCGAATTTTTTGCATCTTTGTGTCGTTTATTCGTTACACTCCCGGTGTGTAAAGGCCTTTAGCTGGCCAAAGACGTTTTCACTTTTTGGTTAAAAAAAAAATTTTTATTTTATTTTTTTGTTATTTGGTAAACGTTTCGTAATAAAAACAAATTGTCCGTTTTCTAAAAGTTTTTAGTGTTGAAAAAAGGTTTTTAAATGTTATGAGTCGTTACTTCCGTGTCGCCAACCGAAGAATTCAAAGCATAAACGTCATACAGCCGACTTTGACCTTACTGAAGTGCTTTACCGTTAGCGAACCAGTGCATATTTTTGCGATAGTTAAATGGTGAAACATATTGTCTTTACATTTTATATAATAGTTTACCTAAATTAAGGGTCCAAAATTGAAAATTTGTACTCGGAAAACAGCTATATCGTCAAAGGACTGTTGTTTTATGACGCGGTCACAACTGTATATGAAACTGTATATGAAGCCAGGTCAGTTAGTAATTTCACTCGCATGTCAATTGTACTTGTTGACCTTGTGTAAAAAAAAAATTCAAAACATCACCAGACAATAAAGCAATTCAGTTTCTTATTTTCTTATTAAAATTGTTAATAAACCGATGTCCATATTAGATTGTGTTCATTGTGCACCCATCCCCAAAAATATCCTACTAATAAAACGTTCCCTCATTGGCATTTCAGGGTACAAATGACTAACTATTACTATTACATATTATATATACTGTATATACATACAGTACCAGTGGCGAAGCGTCAGGGCCTTCAAGGTATTCAGAGAATACCCCGTAATCCTCAGATGAATAAAGAAAATAACTGTTCTAATTAATTCAACAAACATCTATGTGTTGTGTCTAATATCAGTGTTACGCCAACTTGTTTCTGAGGTTTTCGGTGTAAGCCATGATCCATGCATACAGTGTGTGCATTTGTTCTTTTGTTTTGGAAGAAAAATTCAAACAATCAGAGAATTTTCTCTGGAGTCTCTAGGGAAAATAGATCCTTCCCGAGAGTATTCTACATCTGCCATCGAATACCCCGACCATTATATTGAATGAGAGCTTACGATGGCGATCGACAATTTGATCAGCCAATCATATGGATTTGTAGTAAGTTGGGGGCGTTTTCTTTCAAATTTTCCCACGGCTCAGGGTGTTCGCCCAGTGCATGAGATGGCGTCTCAAAACTTCCGGTTCTGCGTGGTGGGCATTAGTATTTCCGGTTGTAGTAGCTGAGAATAGCGATTATGAGTGTTTTTAAGATTAAGAAAAAACGATTAATTTATCAACGACAAGAGAAAAAAACTTCTCTGCATTGCTGTGTGCCTCAATGTGCCAGTTCATCAAGGTAAAACAGAGATTAGCTTTCATCGATTTCCGATCAATCCTGAAGTACGTACTCGGTGGCTCATAAAAATCCGTAGAGAAAATTTCATTCCAACTGAAAATACTCGCGTTTGTAGTAGGCATTTCCAGACAGATAATTGCGTTGTGACTGCTGGAGGAAAAAGAAAACTCAACAAAGGAGTTGTACCTTCTCTTTTTGAAAGGAACGATTATGCCATGCCCGTGCCTCGGATTAATGTTTGGGAACGTAGGCCAAGATGCCCTTCTCCGGATTTAGCAGCGTCTGACTTGGACTCCGAAATGGAAGTGCTAGCACCGGATGATCATGATTACTTCGTTCACCCGATGACTTCTGTCAGGGCATATGAGTTGGAAAAAGAAAACGAAGCTTTGAAAAGAGAAATACAGGAGCTAAAACACCAATTTGAAACTTTCCAGCTGCAGTCTGGTTTTGGCCTGCATCGTCTTGTAGGATCAGACGAAGACATTGTTTCTTTACGGTTGGTCGATGTTTTTGGAGTAGCATTAAATTAACTTGTCTCTCTGTCATTTCAGTATACACAGGATAGAATGTTATACTATCCATTATGCCATATTCCAAGAGGAGCACTTCAAAAGACAAAATTTTAGAATGGACTTGGGTTGAGAGCAGATTTGTCATCGGGGTTTCCTAGTGGGCACCCTCCATCCTAGATGTTTCGTTAATTTGAGCCCACGACACCTCCAGAAGGCTTAACGGTGAGCAATGACGTCTCAGAGCCATCCCCCCTCTATATCCGCTCTCGGCACGGCCAGATATAAAAAAAAGAAATAAAAAAAAAAAAGTTATTTATTAAACAGAGATATTTCAAGGCTTTCAATGCCAACTCTGCAGAGATACTTACCACCTGAAAAGAAGATAATCTTTCCCTTCTCTGTTCCTGCAGGCTTGATAAATAACGCTCTGCAGGAAAGACTTACCTTTTATACCTTTGTCCTGAGATTACAACACTTCTTGGTTTTTCAGCATGATGTTCTTTACTTTAGTGCCCAAATAGGATCCTTCCTTTTCAGCCACAGCCACTGGCTATGTCTTTCTGCTATATCTGATATAGCTTTTATGGTCTGGCGCAAATCTTTGCTGCAGATCCCCAACTCTTTAAGTTGTTTGGTTGTTGATATTGCCACAAATCCACAGCATCCAACTTCCACAGGGCACACCTTTGTTCTCCAACCTCGCTGTTTTGCTTCAGCTGCTAATTCGCTATAGCAGAGTTTCTTTCTTTCATAAGCCTCGTCTATTGCTTCTTCCCACGGGACTGTTAGCTCTATAAAATAAACAATTTGCTGTGTGTTGGACCAGAGTAATAAGTCTGGTCTTAAGTTCGTTGTTGCATTCTCCGATGGGACTCTCAATTGTTGGCCGACATCAGCAAGCATTTTCCAATCACATGCTCTCTTCAGCTGCCCTGAGCTTTGTTTTGCTCTATAACTCTTCTTTCCCGAAACTCCCTCCCTGACAAAGCGAATGTGGTGCATGTCGCCCTCTGCTCTATTGCTTCCACCAAGCATTTTAGTACTTGATTGTGGCGCCAGGTGTATCTTCCTTGAGCAAGGCTTGTCCTGCACCCAGCCATTATGTGTTTGAGATTAGCCGTCCCGCCACAGAGGGGGCAAGTTGGAGCCTCACCTACCCATAGGCTGAGATTTGTTGGTGTTGGCAGTACGTCGTAGGTTGCCTTAACAATGAAGCTAATTCTTGTGGATTCCATTCCCCACAAGTCTTTCCAGGTAATTTTCCTCTGCTCTACACTTTCCCAGTTCATCCATCGCCCCTGTTTGGCTTGTGAGACAGTTTTAGCGCTCCTTACTGCTTCCTCTTGCTTACGTATCTGTTCTTTCACTAATTTGCGTTGTTCCAAAGGGGTTGCTTTTGACCATCTCGGTTTACTTGTACCAAGTCCAAATCCTCCTCGTCCATGTTGTACTTGTCCTACTATTTCCGTATGTTTAAGGGCTGCTTTTGCTTGCAGTACTGCCTCTTTTGGATTCCATTTCCGTCCTGTTACTAATGTGGGTGCCGCTATTCTTACTATACTATCTCGGGATTCCGCAAGTGTCATTTCTAATCTAGCTTTAGTGCACTTAAATTCCTCTGTAAGCCCGGTAAGCAGCAGTTCCAGAGCTCCTTTCCCGTAAAGAGCCAGGCTAAGACACCGTGGAACCCCTAGCCATTTCCTAGCATAAAAGCTGACTCTTCTTTCTAGATTTTCAACTTTAGTGATGGGTACATCATACACTGTCAATGGCCACATGAGCCGGGGTAGAAGTCCAAACTGTAGGCACCAGACTGCAGGCTTTAGGGGTCGATTATAAGGTTTATATACTAACTCATATCTAAGACTATTGTTATTTGTTTATTTTCACAGAAACTTGCACCTGTAGATGAATTACTGCTGTTTCTAATGCACCTGTCTTTGGGCCTGCCTCTGATGGATCTTGCATTCCGTTTTGGTATTCACTGCACCGCAGTCAGCAGAATCATTGTTACCTGGACGCACTTCCTGTTCCATCTACTTGGTTCGATCCGCTTGTGGATACCACCAGAACAAGTTAAAGTTAACTTACCACCAGAGTTTTCCACATTCCCTGACACACAAGTGGTGCTTGACTGCACTGACATTTTTTGCCAGAACTCTTGTTCTGCAGAGTGAAGTGTTTTGAACATATAAATCACACACCACATTCAAGGCCATGATTGGCATTGCACCCCATGGTCCCATCACCTTTGTGTCTGCATTGTATGCAGGTTCTGTGAGCGACCGGGAGATATTCAAGCTATCTGGCATTACCAAACTCCTCACACCAGACATGGCTATTATGGTAGACAAGGGCTTTCTTGTGGACACTCTCGTTAACTGCACAGTTTACCGGCCTGCCTTTCTTTCAAAGACCATCCAAATGTGTAAGGACGATGTCCAGCAGACGCAGTCTATTGCCCGCTTGAGAGTCCATGTAGAGAGATGTATCCGCAGGGTTAAGGAGAACAAACATTTTGACAAAGTCATTCCATTGTCAGTGTGTGGAAGCATTGATCAGCTTTTTTATGTGGCTTGTTTCCTGGTAAATTATCAGAATGGACCACTGGTGAAATCATGGGCAGGTAAACCTTGATTTTAACTCAAGGAAGTTACAAACTATCCATTTATGGAATAGAGATAAGGGGGAAGAGTTGTGTTACACTTCTTTTTTATAAGTTATTATACATCTGATTGTTAACTGAAGAATAATTTCAACATATTTAAGAAATTACAAGTGACTATAGAGGAAGCTAAAATACTGTATACTGGCTTATTCTAATAAAAGTAAAATGCAACAACCATACCATCTTTCAATGTTGTTTACAATTTTCATATCTATAATATATACACACACACATTTGGTTTTACAGTTGATAAGACATTTGTTATCCAACACTGACTTCAAATTTTTAAGCAAACTGCCATGTAAAAGTAAAAAAAGAAATAGTCTCCCTTCTCTCTAATAATTGCGGCAACTTCAGTATCTTTGTAGATTCTTTGGATAACCATGTCATCTTCAGCAAACACTGCAAAGTCACACCACTCCATTCCTGTAATCAGGAGCTGACCTTGGACCTGCCAGTAGTAGCTGTGCTGCTTTTTTTATTTCATGGTGTCAATATGCAACTGAAGGTATTTGCAATCAACATAGCTTTTGACATTTGGGTATTTGATCTCCAGCAGGCCAAAGGGTGGGTTGTCAGTTGGGTCAAACACAACTCCGTAAGGAGATGACCCTGACCAGGGAGCATCCGGGTGGATGAAAAAGCCACAAGGCCAGTAATTGGTGTTCTTTACCCGACAATACTCCTGAATGGCAACGGGCTCCAATGCCAGGCCCCTCTTCATCAATGCAGTTTGAGCCACACCCTTTCTTATTCGCTCAGCAAGCTTTTCTGCTGAAGTCTGACCACGGACATGGCAGACCTCCCTGAAGTGGGAAGATGTTATTCTATTCATTCTGACTCTATGCCACTCTACAGAAACACTCTGCTCCCTTGTAGCAATCTCTATTTTCCTGGACATATCCAAACTAGTTTCTAGAGATTGCAGATGTAGCTGCTGTTGGAGACTGAACACAAACTGGCAGCTAGTAGGTTCCAACCTGTAACCATCTAGAGGTAGGGGTGATGTTGGAGGGCCATCGGGATGGAATAGGATAAGCCGGCTCACGGGCACTGGGTGCTGGTAGGAGATTGGACTACCTTCCTGAACTTTCCCAAATGCTGAGTCAACCAGTGGGACATCAGAACTGATTGCCATGGTGGTGATGAGTGGTGCAGTGTCCGCTAAAAAGTCCTTATATGCCTCAGCCACTTTAAAGACATCAGGATCAGGCAGCTTCCCCCGCACTGTTTTGTAAAGTGTGCTCCTGTATGATTTTAATTTTTTTTTATAATTCAAATTAGAACAAATATTGTACAATAAGACAATCACAGTTTGTATAGCGGAGTATAAAATAACAATACTTAATTACCTTACACCATTAGCAACTGTCCTCTGCTTTGGCTTAGTAGATACGACAACCATGTCACTGACCCAGCCTGGCTTCACACCCTAATAATAATACAAATAATTGAAAAGTATTACCTGCACAAACTAATTAAGCTCTTTCTGGCGAAGATACAGGAAAAAGCATAACAAATCCTTGCTAAATTATTTTGTAGTGCTCACAGACTTACCATAACTCTTGGTTTGTGCCAGCGTTGCTCCGTCTCCGTACAACTCAGGACTGGTGGAACAGCAGCAAGGTTCAGCTGAGAGTTGTGTGCGGTCTGGTACAGCAGAGCAACATTATAGTTGCACAGTGCTGTTCCAGCCACACACGAACACTCAGGATCACTCACCTGAACAGGAGAGGAGTGCTCAAGGACAATCATAAAGAAATAACATTTCGAAAAAAGGTAGTGTTATGTTACAGACAGTCATATAGCCGACATAAAAGCTTAAGTAATACACACATAGAAATTAGAAAGATGACCAGACTGTTTTCAGGAACCATGGTAGTATGCCTAACCGTGCCAAGTTGTTACTGAACAGCATGCAGATAAATGAAACTTAATATACAGCTAACAGCTGCCAACTAGTTTCTGGGGTTTTCATGAAGGCTTGGTATATTTTGGAATGTTAATTATAAAGCATGTAATTGTGTTATCTATTTCAGACATTAATGTGATAGTTGCAGAACCTACCCTACCCTAACCACATGAAATCCCCCAGAAAAAGAAAAGAAAAAAAACTGTCTAAGGAACTGACGAACAACTGAACTATATTCAAACCTACTCTGAGTTTATGGGGTTTCTCCTGTTTCCTCATAGACCTATGGCAGGTAGCTCGGACGCTGACTCTCATCGTTTGTAGATCTTTATTTGATACTGGGGACAATATCACGTTATCGTCAACACACTTAAACATTAGTAATGTTAGTCAAGCTGTTGTCAAATTATCAAATGTTAGATAGCTCAGTTAGCTGATTAACAAAATTTCTAATCCTCTGCGGCTGTTTGTTAGGTAGCTACTATGCTAGTAAGTTAATTTACCTTCGTAATTATCGATGTAACTGTAGATGTACATATTGAAGCTCTTCTCTCGCTTACTCCTTGGAGTTGATGACGCAGCTTGAATAATACGATGCACGTCGTTTACAGTTATTTTTGGCAGATCTTGAAGACATCGCGTGTAGAAAGTCATATTGAACTGAACCGCAGAGTATAAAGCCGGAAATTATTATGCCCACCGTCCTCAAACCGGAAGTCGTGCAACTTCGTTTTATGCAACTGGCCAATTCTAGAATACATTAGCCTCAGTTCCCATTCTCTCGTTTCCAGCTTGCACATTGGTTTGAAAGAGATTTGGAGGGATGGCCACACAAGACTAGGAAGACCCCCACTTACTGGCTCATCTAGCTAGTCCGAGACTGAGTATGACCTAGCTAGTTTTGCGCACCAAATAGCTAAAGGAAGATATTATAGCATATTTAATAAAAAATAGCTACAGGTGGAGATACTACTTATATTGTCGCAGATTTATTAACAGTGCCATTTTCAAGACTTGTGTTACCTTTCTCTAATCTCTCTATCTAGTCCATCAACCACTCTAATACAAGTTAATTCTGTGACAAAACTAGTTTATGCTTATTACTTTCACCCACAGCTTTTACCTCTGTAACCTGACTAGCCTCTGCTTCAAAAGGTCTATATGTAGGCACACTGAATACTAAACTATCAAGTGCTACTTTTTTATGAGAACTTGTGGGACCTCATCCTACCAACAGCAAAAAAATAAAGGATGTATTTATAACTATTCAAAATTTTCGGCTAGCCTTGACCAAACGTCTCTGGTAAATTTACACGCCATCCAGGCTATTTTCAGAGCCATCCATCTTCCCAGCAAAAGAGCATTCCCATTAAAGGTGCAGTATGTAGTTCTAGAGAATTGGGGAAAAAATGGCAAGAATTTGAATCACAACACTCAAAAAAGCCAACCTCCTGAATCTTTGGTCCCTTCTGTCCTTCTCAAAGGCCCATCCCACACATGCGCGCTGTGACTTGTGTTGTGCATATTTCCGGTTCTCACCAACAATGCATAAAGCGAAGTCTGATTCCGAGGTGAGAAACAAAAGAATCCCGAACGTTTGATCGTAAACGCTCAAAAACTGAGTGGTTCACAACTAAAGCAACGTGCAGAGACACAAATTACCGTTTCCATAGTAACGACATAGAGTGCATCCGGAAAGTATTCATACCCCTTCACTTTTTCCACATTTTATTATGTTACAGCCTAATTCCAAAATGGATTAAATAAAAAAAATTCCTCAACATTCTACACACAATACCGCATAATGACAAAGTGAAAAAAGTTTTTTTGAATTTTTTGCAAATGTATTAAAAATAAAAAAATTAAATATCACATGTACATTAGTATTCACACCCTTTGCTCAATACTTTGTTGAAGCACCTTTGGCAGCAATTACAGCCTCAAGTCTTCTTGAGTATGATGCTACAAGCTTGCCACACCTATTTTGGGGCAGTTTCACCCATTCTTCTTTGCAGATCGTCTCAAGCTCCATCAGGTTGGATGGGGAGCGTCGGTGCACAGCCATTTTCAGATCTCTCCAAAGATGTTCAATCGGGTTCAAGTCTAGGCTCTGGCTGGGCCACTCAAGGACATTCACAGACTTGTCCCAAAGCCACTCCTTTGAGATTTTGGCTGTGTGCTTAAGGTTGTTGTCCTGTTGGAAGGTCAACCTTCGCCCCAGTCTGAGGTCCAGAACGCTCTGGAGCAGGTTTTCATCAAGGATCTCTCTGTACATTGCTGCATTCATCTTTCCCTTGATCCTGACTAGTCTCCCAGTTCCTGCTGCTGAAAAAAAAACCCACAGCATGATGTTGCCACCACCATGCTTCACTGTAGGGATGGTATTGGCCAGGTGATGAGCAGTGCCTGGTTTCCTCCAGACATGACGCTTGGCATTCAGGCCAAAGAGTTCAATCTTGGTTTCATCAGACCAGAGAATTTTGTTTCTCATGGTCTGAGAGTCCTTTAGGTGCCTTTTGGCAAACTCCATGCTGGCTGTCATGTGCCTTTTACTGAGGAGTGGCTTCCGTCTGGCCACTCTACCATAAAGGCCTGATTGGTGAAGGGGTGCAGAGATGGTTGTCCTTCTGGAAGGTTTTTCCATCTCCACAGAGGAACACTGGAGCTCTGTCAGAGTGACCATCGGGTTCTTGGTCACCTCCCTGACCAAGGCCCTTCTCCCCCGATTGCTCAGTATGGCCAGGCGGCCAGCTCTAGGAAGAGTCCTGGTGGTTCCAAACGTCTTCCATTTGCGAATGATGGAGACCACTGTGCTCATTGGGACCTTCAATGCTGCAGAAATTTTTTGGACCCTTCCCCAGATCTGTGCCTCGATACAATCCTGTCTCGGAGGTCTACAGACAATTCCTTGGACTTCATAACTTGGTTTGTGCTCTGACATGCACTGTCAACTGTGGGACTTTATATAAACAGGTGTGTGCCTTTCCAAATCATGTCCAATCAATTGAATTTACCACAGGTGGACTCCAATCAAGTTGTAGAAACATCTCAAGGATGATCAGTGGAAACGGGATGCACCTGAGCACAATTTTGAGTGTCACAGCAAAGGGTGTGAATACTTATGTACATGTGATATTTTTTTTTTTTTTTTTTAATACATTTGCAAAAAATAAAAAAAACTTTTTTCACTTGGTCATTATGCGGTATTGTATGTAGAATGTTGAGAATTTTTTATTATTTAATCCATTTTGGAATTAGGCTGTAACATAATAAAATGTGGTAAAAGTGAAGGGGTATGAATACTTTCCGGATGCACCGTAGTTAGCTAACAAAAACAATTTCATAATTGTAATCCCCTGTTTGTATGAGCAATCGTTTTCATTTAGATGCGATTGGCACCATAGCTACTATACGTTGCCGAATATATCCAACATATGCATGTAAACGAATAATTCCTTTTTGACAAATCTGGCGCGATACTTCCTAACTTTCTAAAACTGCACTTGGCGATTTGACAAGCCAAGTTTTTTGCGAGGACATTTATGGAATCAAATTGATGCCAAAAGTATTGTCGCTGTAAAAAAAAATCGCATGTGTAAAAAATTCAATCGTAGGCGTGGATATGGAACTCTCCTGCGTCATCAAAAAATATCTCATGAAAAAAAAAGATGTGCGAAAAAGTTATGCTGACGAGTGTCTTTTTCTCACTCGTGTTTCCGATTTGTTTTTTACGTGTACAAATTCAGTTTTTACGAGTACGAATTAACTTTTACGTTACGATTCTCTTTTAGGGGTTTTGGCATTCATTTGTCGTGGAGGCGGGGGCAAGCGAAGGGGGACGCCTTTGTTGGTTGCCTTCGTCATTGGTAGGCGCCGTGTTTACATCTCTGATGCACATCGTCGCCTGGCTCTAGCTTTTACGGAAAACCGAGATACCATGGAGGTAAGTTGGATTACACTTGATATCGTACAATTGAAACTGTTACCCAACCCTAGTTGAACGGTTTTTGCTTGTCCACCGTAACTTCCACAACTTTTTAAATCAAACTGACTTTTTGGTTGAAGTTATTCATAAGTATAGCTTGTTAGGCTCATGACGATTCCTTCACATTTTGTCCACGTTTTAACAGGTGTTTAAGGTTGGGATGTTAGAGTGGCTACGGTCAAGAGTTCAGCAAGCTTTTCAACGCCAACCTCTTGACATCGACTATTTAGAATTTGTCTTCAACCACGAGTTAATATTAATCAGCTCCTTGGCCAATCAGATTGAGATCCCACAAGATGTCATGCACTTGCTTTCAAACTTGTGTTGGCTGGTCAGCTCCCATCTGGATGAAAGACAGGGACCATCTACTGTAGTTTGTGTGTTAGGTGGGGATATAGGACGCCCCAAGCTGGTTGTGTCAAAAGAGCACCTTCAACGCCTTGTTGACATGGGTCTGTTTGTTCCCTGCATTGCAAGACAGCTCAGCTTCTCAACGCGCACTGTCCATCGTTGTTTGCAGGAGTATGGTATCTCAATAAGAGACACATACAGCAGGATGCCAGATGAGGAACTGGATACCTTAGTGTCATCCATCAAGAATAGCTTTCCATATGTTGGCTACAGGTCTGTAAAAGAACGTCTGCAAGCCTTCGGTCATCGTGTCCAGTGGACGCGGGTGTGGGACTCGATGCATCGTGTGGATGCTGATGGCATACTTGCCAGGATGGCACAGCTGGGATGTGTGGTGAGAAGGGCATACTCTGTACGTGGTCCTCACTCCCTCATGCATGTGGACACAAACCATAAGCTCATCAGGCAGGTCTACGAGTCTTTGATAGTAGTTAGACAATACTTTCCTATCATCCCTAGCTTCAGATATATAGGCCTACTGCTTCTGGTACTTTGTCAAAGTATCAGAAGCAGTAAGCCTCCCAATCTGCTGCTACGATCATCTTCATTTCTCAGGCTTTTATATCTTGAAATAACCAGTATTGTTTTAGACGGAAACCTGTCTGCACTGCAACTAATCATTTTGTTTTTCAACAGATATGGCCTTGTGGTCTTTGGTGGCATTGATGGCTTTTCAAGAAAGGTAACTTTTTAATTGTTCAAGGATAAAGAATGGATTTTGGTCTATCAATAAATTAAAATAAATGACTCAACACGAGCATAGAAACTTACATTGGGTATTGTATGGGTATATTCATCTCTGGCAAAAGTGTTCACAATCAAAGGTATGTAGGAACCTTGTGAAAACATCCCTGAAATGTAGGGCTTGTCTAATTCCCTGTAGATTTAAAAGCATAGGATTGGGTCATCAAAGGCCTTTGAAGCTGTAATGGGATATACTGTATGAGCACCTAAGAGACGTGCTATCTCAGATATTCAAAATGAATGAGGTCTGTGACCTATTTTTTGGCACGTTAAGGAGATTATATTTGCTTGACAACAATAGATATGTGTGTATGGTGGATTATTTAAGGTTGGCTAACTTTTTTTGCGCTCCCTTTTCCAGGATCGAGCGTCTGTGGCGGGACGTGTGGATGGCAGTGTCAAATGTCTTCTATGATGTTCTGCACAGTCTAGAGGAGGAGGGCTCACTTCACCCTGGCAACAGCCTCCACCTCTTTTGTGCACGCTATGTGTTCATGCCTTGCCTCCAGGCAGCCCTGGATGCCTTCACTGATGGTTGGAATAACCATCCCATGCGCACAGAGTAGAATCTCTCCCCCAACCAAATGTGGGAAATGGGATGCATACAGTACCCTGTCCCTGCTCCAGACAATGAGGTATCTTACGGAATCAGACTTTTCATGAATGGAATAGGAATGGCATTCCACTGCTGGTTCATTAATTAACACTGTACTTACTTTTAGAGAACGTACTTTCAAATTAAAGCCAACTAATTTAAACCTTTTTTGTAGGCTTTAGATGATATTGCTGCCATCCCAGAAGACCCGAGCACCGGAGTATTTGTCCCCCCTGTGGAATGCCCACTGACACAGCAGGGTATGGCCAGAATGAGAGTGGACATTGACCCGAGTTCACCGTCGCAGGACCATGGAAAAGACATTTACATTGCGGTTCTAAATTATGTGCTTTTTAACAGTACATGGAACACTCAGGTGGACACATAACAATGGTGACACTTGTATTTTTATTATTATTTCACAAACTGCAGTTTTAGGCATGTAAAGGAAAACTCAATTAAAGTGTATCCTCTGGAACTATGCATTCTAAAGTAGAGTAGTGTTTGTACTCATTCAAACTCTGTGGAAACCACCGCCTGACTTCAAGGCTTGTGTAACGGTTCCCAGGAGTGAAACAGGCTCAAATGCAGACTGATAGCAAAGCTACAGAACAAGAGGGCTACTAAAAGAAACACTGAGACAATTCTCTCAAAGAAAATCGCTCCAATAGGAGACTAAAGGTTTTATTAGACCAAAACTCCGACATACATGTCACGGCAAACAAACAATGAACCAACACAAGACTAGGGTGGGGAGGAACTTAAATAGTAGACAAAAACAGGTGCAAACAATAATCATTAAGGGCCACCCAAGTGAGACCAATAAATACTGATGAGACACGTGAACACATGCAGGGAGCTGTCCACTGGCCGGTGCTGAACCTAGGACGATCCCTGGCGGCCCTGACAGGACCCCCTCCCCGAGGAGCGGCTCCGGACGCGATCCCCAGGCGGCCCAGACCTGCGAAGCAGAAAATCAGAGATCAAGGATTTATCCAGGATCTGGACCGCCGGCTCCCAGGAGCGTTCCTCAGGCCCGTATCCCTCCCAGTCCACCAGATACTGCCGGCGACCTCGGACCAGGCGGGAGTCCAGGATGCGCCGCACGGTGTAGGCAGGACGCCCGTCAATCACGCGGGGCGCAGGCACAGGATCTGGAGGGGGACACAAAGGGCTCACGCAGACTGGCCTCAGGCATGAGACGTGGAACACCTCTGAAAAGAAAATCAACCGGGTGGCTGTCAGGCTGAGGCTACCCAGCTCACTCAAGATCCACCCGGTTGATTTTCTTTTCAATGGTGTAAGGCCCGATGTACCGCTGGTTCAGCTTAGCCGTACCCCCTCGGAGACGCAGGTCCTTGGTGGCCAGCCACACCCGCTGTCCCACTCAATAAGATGGACCCGCTGAGCGCCGGCGGTTAGCCTGCCTCTCCGTTGCTCGCCCGGAGCGCAAGAGGGCGAGACGAGCCTTCCTCCAAGCGCGCCGACATCTCCCGACAAACGCCTCGGCGGAGGGAACCCCCACCTCCTCTTCGTCGTCGGGAAACAGCGGAGGAGGGGACAGCTTGCACCATGATGGTTTTAAACTCATAAGTATTTAGATGTGCAACAGGGAATGTTATAGTGTTGGAACACGCACTGACAGTTGGGAAGCAGATAGTGTGCCCTGGCATCCTCACTTGGCACTGGTGATCAAATTCAACCAAGACCTTAAAAGCCTGCAGTTCTGACTGCAGGAGTGGCTTGTGCCCCTGTCCAGTCAACCACTGTAAAACCTTGGGAACAGAGAGTAGGAAGAGCTCAGGCTGGTCTTCTTCACCTACTTCTTTTACTTCTGAAACACTACAATCAGATGTATTTCTGCATAGTTATTCCTTTTTCACAACATTATTACATAAAAAAAAAAAAAATACAAGGCGCTATATAAAATAAACGTTATTTATTACGATTGCAAACATGTAATATGACTAAGGCAAACCTGTAGTTTCTTCCATCTCTTGTAGAAAGTCTTGAAAGAAGTTTATTATGCGACTCTCACGTCTTTCCCTTGTCGTGCCGATCTCACTTTTCTCAGGGACAAGGCTGCCCATGATGAAGTCTGCATCTGGCTGTAAAATATCAAAGTGATTTGTTTATGGTGAGTGATTAGGTTAGGTCTAAAACAAAGTATTTCAATGGTTAAACCGTTAAAAGCTAAAACAGGTAAAAATATAGAGCTCCACTAACTGTGCTGTCATCCGCGGCGACAAAGAATTGTTTGCAAATGTGTCTGTGTGCTTCAAGGATCGCCAGGAGGCTGTACAACTGCAGACCTTTGCGTATCTCCTGCAGCATTGGTGTGACTCATGGTGGCATGTAACACAATGGCTCTTAAGAAGAAAAAAGAATGTTTGTGGTGTCCACATTAGGTCATATTGCAAACGAAGTCTGCGTAGGGAATGACATGGCAGGATAGAGATGGTATATCAAAATTATTCTTGGTTCACTTTATTACCGTATAATGCGGTCTTTATGCTCAACTGTGATAGGCCCGGTGTAACCACAGTTGATGATTTCATCACACCATGGTGTAAGATCAGCTGCTTGTTCAACCTTGAATAATAAATTAATGCTATAAGAACAGCAAATAATGAAAAAATGTGTAGTCACTGAAAAAGATAAAGTATACTTGTAGTTGTAGTGCTTCTACAGTTTACTGAATATGTAATTACATCTTTGATCAAAAATGCAATTTCTGGGTCATCTACGTCGTCGGTAGACACTTTGAGCGGATCAAAATCCCCAGTTACAAGGGAAAAGTAGCACCACTCTTTAAGGAAGGAAGGGGCTGGCCCACCCTGTGCCAAACTTACTGCAAAGACCTCTCCTGCAACCCTTAAAAATAGGAATCATGAGGTGATGTTGACTAAATTCAAAATAGTATTAAGTAACAAATACATTCTAGAATCAATAGGTGCAAACCGGAAAAAAACATCATCAAGGTCACTGGTGGAGTCCTGTTGCCTTCATTTTCATTCGTGTTTCAATGCCACTCATCATTTCTAGGTACAACACATGAAAGGTGCCGTTACTTAGACATCTGTTTATTTAACCATGCTTGTTTGCAAAATTTTAACAATCATTAAATGACTTACCAGTTATAAACTCCTTCCGTAATGCCCCCTTGTCTACTCCTGCCTCACCAATGAATGTAACCTTGAGTAGGTTTACAGGAGAGCCCTTTTTTTTGCCTTCTCCACTGTGTGAGGCCTCTTTCTAAAAGGTTGGTCCTTGTGACACATATCCAAAACTCTTGACTTGACTGAACTTGGTCACCAAGCCAACGGAGCACATCATCTTTACTGAGAGAAAGGTTTAAACCAGTCATGTAATGAAAATTATTCACAAATTTAATCTAATAAAAGATGCATAGTAATACTACCATGATATTCCTTTATGGTCCGTTGTCACACTTTGCTCATCACTCCTGTGCACAGGGCTGTAGACACTACTAGACAGAATATACCCTCAAGGTTTATATACTTATACAATATGTATGCCGTTAAATGTGTGCCCTCCCAGCACTGGGAATTCAAAGTGGGCACCCCTGTGTATTCACATTGAGCACACCCAGAGTTTATCTAAGGACAAGATTTTTAATTCATAGATAATAGATTGCATTACCTATCGCTACAGACTTGCGTGCAGTGTGATATCCACAGCAGGTAACCACTGCAGACAAATTTGGCATTCTTGCTCTCTCTATAGACACAACAAGGAAGTGATAGGACAGTAAGTAACACACATAAACAAAGAATCAAAAATGGAGAAGTAGTGGACATACTTACATTACCTCTGTTGGATGTGATTCAACTGTTTCCCCAGTTGCTGGCTTTGTCTCAGAAATAAATGTGACATCAGTTTCATTAACCTTCCAAATAGTAGACACGCTCAGCTACAAAAAAATCTACATAAAAATCCACAAAGATTCGATTGGACAGCCTACAAAATAAGTACTTACCCTTTCATCAGCAGATGAGAATGAGGACTCTGTGCAGCGTTGTAAATGGAGAGCCAGTACCTGCAATGGCATGCTCTTGTTGCACATATGGCATTGAGCTTTAGGCATTTTTAAAAACTCAATTGCATCTTCGAGAAGTGGAGTCAGGTCAAGTTCTTCCTGCAAAGGGACAATGTAAAGTACAGTTTTCCCAGAACCAGAGGCATTCTTTATCTGTGTCCCTGTTTACCCCTCTGAGTCTGGAGGGACCACAGAGAGGCGTCTCTTTCCACTTCCCCCTGCAAATATAGAGAAAAACACTAAGCTGTTGATCATGAATATCTCTCACCCTGTGTGTAATCACTTGGTGTACATGGTATACTACACCTGACGACTTGTGAAGAAGCCATCCACCGGTCAATGCTTCCATTTTAGGATATTCCGAAAACAGCAGACTGGTAAACTAATGTAATTAACGCAAATTATAGGGGGAATTAGCTGTGTTTGTATATGGCTGTATAACAGTCTAATTTAAAGCCACCATTTTTATATTTGATACATGCCATTGCCAAAACTAAAGCAAACAATAAATACGATCAAGTTTAAGATGATGACATGTAGAATGAGCTGTGCAGCAGAAAATGGACAAATTGCATTGGAAAATTACAGACAGCAACTGATAACATTACAAATATTGGTGGTAATAATGGCAGACATTACTGTTAGAGTTAAAGTGTAGGATCTTACCTCAGTATGGGTCATGTTCTCAGACATAGTTACGGACCTTTTCCCAAGTCCTGCTTGGATTAATTGGAGTTCCTTAGCAGGAGTGGGGGTGACATCAGTGTTTGCATTTAAAAGATACACTTGGAAACTGAAAGGCTTCCATCCCTTTGCGGCCCTCTGAGGGATTTTTGTGGCACTTGGAAAGCGCCGTTTTCCAGACGTTGTTTGCCTCCGGAATAGTGAAGGAAATGATCTGAAAGTATGGGGAACATAACAATGACTACACATATAAACTGCTGGGTAGTTAAATTAAAAAAGCAGTCTCCATTACATGGCATGTTCATGCAAAAACCTGGCCATCTCCTGCCCTACACTGGGGGACTGCATTGGGAAGGGACTCTGAGTATCTCTCTGTCCAAGGTGCTGCCTTGGGGTGTGCTGCACCTGACCCTGTACCTGACACTGGGCTTCAACCTGGCCTTGACCCTCCCCTTGTGTCAGTGCAGCTATAAGCGACTGCGCTGCAGTAACCACATCAGGATACTCTCGCTGGTGAACACAAATAGGTCATTAGTTTGCGTAATATGTTAAGGCGTTACCACTAAATATATAACGTTAGAACCTTAAGGCAAAATTACACATACAGCCATAGCTAACGCATGCGGAGCTAGCCTATTTGCTGCTTAGCTACATAGCAAATTAGAAGTATGATAGGCTAGAGCAAGACTTTTACTTTACAGCAAGTCCTTCGGTATTCGCTTGATTAGACATTGTGGACAGACATTGTGTGGACATATGACTGAACTAAATAGTTGACGTTTTATTCAACAGCAATCCTTCCCATGACACTTTATTATCTACAATAACAAGTTTAATAGATGGCTAATTACCTGAGAAGGATGTCGCTGGTTTGCCATGCTGAAATGATGAACACCAGTGCTCACCTTTAGTCAGAGAGATGTCAATACGGCGTATACCAATGACGAAGGCAACTGAGTGACCAACAAGGTCGTCACCCTTCCCTTGACCCCGCCTCCACGTCAAATGAATGCCAAAACCCCAAAAAGAGAATCGTAACGTAAAAAATGAATTCGTACTTGTAAAAAGTAAATTCGTGCACGTATAAAATAAAATCTGAAACAAGAGTGAGAAAAAACATTCGTGATTGTATTTTTTACATTAGTCAGCATAACCTTTTTGTACAAATCTTTTTTTTTCATGAGATGTTCTTGATAACGCAGGAGAGTTCCATATCCACGCCTACGATTACATTTTTTACGGCGACAATTAAATTTTTTACGCATGCAATTTTTTTTTACTGCGACACTACTTTTGGCATCAATTTGACTCCATAGACATTCAGCCGCCTGCAACTAGTTCACACCGCTGCTACTTTTGTCTGCGACGCGAATTGTAACAACAAGCTTGTTTGGAGGGTTACGCTATAAGCAGACCTGTATTTTACCTAGGAGTGTGCACGTGAGGTGACAGGCAGGTAGCCTTTACTCCTTGCAATAAACTCCCCTGATTGGTTAGGGTTGGGCGGGCGTCCCTAGATTTTTTAAAAGCTGAATACAGGGCCAAGGACGCTCGTATATAGGGCACCTTCTCTCTGAGCGTTTGGTTGAATGATATCCTCCAGGATGTATGTAATAAACGTAAAAAAACATAAAAAAATTAATTTATTGCTAGAAATTGAAACTTACATACTGCACCTTTAATACAATTACCTTAAACTTAACGTCTTGCTAACAAAATGAAAGGACTTAACGGCGTACCACTTAGTCGAGCCTAAGCAAGGCGTAGTCTCGCCAACACTACTACCGTCTTCCACCTCCTACCCGTTCATATTCATAATCTTACCATTTACAATGAAACTGTTCACAGAATTGCAGGCCATTAATATGATGTTCAGAAAATATTACAGTGCATGTAAATGCTTAGCCATATTTCAATTATTGAGGTAGAAACTTGAGTTATACAGTAGGTTAACTCTTAATGCAAGCTAGTACTGCTACTATGCGGTGGTTGGTTTGCTAAGCATTTTCCCTCACTGAAAAAAGTAGCTGCTTTTTGCAGTAGCTGCTTTGGTCCTTTCTCTAGTCTGCCCAGCAACCTGAAAAACAGACACTGAATCAGTCTAAGTGGTAAATAAGGGAGGCTGCCCAACCTTTCGTCCAGACGTAATACCGATCTCGTAATACGGACCTTTAGACTGGAGAACAGGTATGTCTTACAGTACATTTTCTACACTAGACTGTACCTACGTAAATGTTGCACATTATTCTGCATCACAGTATACTATGTAATCCTAGAATAGTAGGTATGTTCTCCTCAGTGAACCAAAAAAATAAGCATAGCCCTGTGAAGTACATTTTTGATGGCACAGCACTGTGCACAGTATTACAGTACAGTATGTAAAAAATAACCTATCCAATTACTTACATCATATTCTTACATTTTCTACATAACTGCCAGACAACCTGAGGGTGAAAAGCAACGTCTGTCCACCCAAGAATAGGAGCTGGCCAATGTCAGTACATAAAGTGTTGACAAACAACACCATCCACCCCATCCCTTACAATCCCTTACATTACAATGTTTTGTTCACCATTGCACTGTAATTACATTTTTTTAATCATCTTTGTTTCCGTGAGTTTAGAATAACATTATATTGATACTGTACTGTAATTCAAATTGTTTTTGTGCTTGCAAAGTACTAAAGACAGCAGTGTTTTGTATAAAGCACGTCAGTATGTTGTTGCTGCTTTGAATGGTTCATTCAGATGGTGCATGTGTCTGTCATTTAGGTCAAAAATACCATTTTGAAAAAACATTGTTAGGTTGCGCTTGCGAAGTTAAATTTTTACATAGAAGTGAGATGTTTGGCTTCAAGTGTTTTATGTTATGTTATTTGTATTAAGAGTTTTGACGCAGCGAGAAACATTTCGCAACAAGTGTGTAAGCGATTGGAACAAACTGTAACATAGATGAGTCCACCAGGAACAGCAACAAGAAGGTCCTCTCTATGCAGGTGAGCTACTACCATGATGATCTGGAGAAGGTTGTGGTGGAACACCTGGGGTCTACTGAAGTGATGAAGGTCAGTGTTGACTACCTGGAACGTGTGTTGTGTCAATTTTTCCAAGACAATAACATCCCCTGGTCAAACATGATGATGTACTCATGTAATCTCATGAGAGGTAACAAGTCCGGCCTTGAAACAAGGATCTGTCAGTCCTACTGCCCAGCCCTCCTCGATATGGATGGAGATTCCTGTCATCACATTCATAATACAGCTAAAGTGTTTGTAGAGCCTTTTGCATACCACCTTGAAGGGCTCTTCGTGGATCTTCACAACGACCATCATTAATCTCCAGACCAGGTAACAGTTGTTATTGTTGACGACACACACTACGGTCCTTTGTGAATTAGTAATAATTATGAAGCTGTATTGTGTGATATCTTGTAATTTCCTGCTCTTTATTGCAGTTGTTTAATTTTCCTGTTGTCATTTAATATTTATTGTCAGGTTATTTGCCTCAAGGAAATATGTACCTACATGGGCATCCCAGCATCCAATCCACAGTGATTTGTTTCACCGCAGGCTCTCAGTATATGGTGTGGCTATCAGTACACACAACCTGCTTCCTGCATTCAAGGTTCTGTATTTTGGCTTCATGGATAAGGGTGGCAAGGAGCTTTACAGAGATCTGCTGAAGGATATGTACTCTGTCCACAGAGTGAGTGTGAAAGCACAGACCAGGATTCAGTCCTTCCATGATGAACTCAGCAAAAAACTAGACAATCACATTTGTCCCCTCTGAATTTGTGTTGTCTGAACTATTGCTAATGTATTCTTGCATTGTCTTGTTTCTTCCCTGGCATGACACAGCAAGGCAAGGACCGGAAGAAGAGAGCGATCAAAAAGGTGTGGCATGGGAACACCACCACAGCGCTGGCTATTCAGAAATAATATGTGATCGTTTTCCAGGCAAGTTCTTTAGTACCAAAAGAATTGTGAATGTTGTTTAGCCAATGCATTTTTGGTGCTGTAGATCAGAGGCGTATTGGACATCAATTAAGACTATTAAGACAAATAATTTTTCTGACAGGGTAGCCAGACATTAGTCCACAAGTTACTTGACAAGCAACTTGACGTTTTCACACACTTCATGGCATGTTTCATCAAAGCTGAACATCTGAGCAATGTGCATCCCAAAGCACTGGTAGAGCTCGACTTAACAGACAAGATGCTGCCTTCAAGAGAAATTTATGTGGGACGAGAAGCAGATGAATTCAGAATTTTACAAAATGTTTCTTTGTAGTGTTTGTTTTATTATGTACAGTGAGCTCCATATTCTATTTGGATAGCTGCATAAATATTTGGATAGCAACACACTTGTATTCTTTAGCTGTAATTTAACTAATGCAACTTTAACTGTAATCTTATATGACTGAAAATACTTTCAAACCAATGAAGTTATTTCTCTCAATTTATTTCTATTTCATCAGACCTAATCCTTGTCAAGATGTATTGTATGGTTCATGGAAATTATTATTATTATTACTGTGCCGGAGAATCTGAAGGGAGCATATTGTCAAATGGGCCTTAGTTGTTTAGGTTGTTGGCCTTGACGACATGCTAGTTAGAGTCAGTGTAAGTCCAATCATTATGAAACTTAATAAACTGCCTCTAGAGGCTTCATTGATCATGTATGCAAAGCCATTTTCACATTTACCAGTAGGGGGCGCTATAAATGCCACATTTTGATATCTCTTGATTTGAATTACCAAATAGCATGAAACTTCATGCATATGCTCTAGGGTAGAGTCAAAGGCCCAATCCCAGTTGCCTATTTTACACCCCTTGGCCCTAACCCTCCGTTTTGCACGTTCACGCGTAGGGGTAGGGGTGTCCCAATTCTCTTGTGATCGAGGGTTAGGGCTAAGGCGAAGGGTCATTTGGCCCTCAAAAACTGAGATTTTCCACAGGCACACTTGAAACCGAGGGTTATGAGAATTCTCTCGGAATACCTTGCGAATCACCGGCAAGATGGTGGCATACTTCACTGGTAAAAAAGAAAACCACAAATGTAGGTATTTTCTTTGCAAATAAAGAGTAAAGAAAATTACGATATCCCTCGTATTATCTTATTTTAATATCATTTTAATTTATTATAGACCTTTTCTTTATAACAAGCATAACAAATAGGTTGCTAGTTTGCTATTGTTTCTAGCCAGTTAGCTAACTTTTCATTGTTTGGCTGATTTGTGCATATTTCCATGTCGTACTTCCCCACTATGATGGCATATTGATATGAAATACGCCCGAAATTTATTTAAGTCCAGCAGCGAAGTTGCTGCGCTTGTTCCTGCTCCTCTAACGTCAGTGCAGACTGGCACGGTAGGACCGATTGCTAGCTTACACAGTACAGAGCACTGATTTGTATCATGATGAAGTGGCCTGGTTATGAAGCAACGTTCTTCTTTATTTGAAGACTTGTTTAATCGATTGATAGCGAGAAACATTTGTTTTGAACGAATCGTGACCGTTCATGCTTTTCTATCTCCATCAGATAAATGGCAAATCATTCATTGTCATGGTCAATGTGATAATACCATTAGTGCCATAGAAGGGAGGTAAAGCTAGAAAACACCAACCTGAACATATGCAATTTTCAGTATGATTCACCTGTCCTCTATGCAGTAAAATTAACATACCTGTTATTTTGATAATCTGGGTTTGTCATCCTTATAGTTTACAGTTATCGCAAGCAGTAGCATTGGTTTGTTTTAAATCTGTTCATTCTGAACAAACTGCCTGGCATTTTTTATTATTGATCTTTTGATATGAGAATGGACACATCCTTTTTTTGCAGAAATAAACTTAACATAGGTAAGATATATTGTACGTAACACGTGGCCATATCATCCAGTTCTGGCATATAAATAATTCTCATTTGTTTTGTTTTCTTTCAGGAGATTGTATAGCTCGCAATGAGTGATGACATCAGAGCTCGATCCCTCTACTTTGGGCACATCTTCTTTATGGCTGCCTCTCCCATTTCTACACCAAGCCCCCCAACCGCTGCACTGGAAAAGAATCAAAGGAGGAAAAGTAATTTTATAGTGGATTTTCTAATACATGAAAGTGCTAATCAGCAGAAGCACAATGAGGAGAGTGAGGCGTAAACAGATCGGTTCTTAGGCCGGTTTGAGCAACAAATTGATAAAATGCTAAACACTTAATTTCATCTTGGCTTAGTTGTGTTATGTGCAGTTTTTTACCCTTGCATCACACAAGTTCCTGTTTGTGTGATGGCTGATTTGTTTTCATTGTGATTGCAATATTCAGATGTCAGTAACTTCAGAAGCACACGTTTTATTTTTATACTTTGTTTTTATGATATTGAGGTACATTCACATTAAAAGCGCAATCCATTTACACCTGAATCGACAACGTTGTTAGGCGATAAAAATGTGACAGTGAAAATTAAGCTGACTGATGTCAATGGACTAATAAAGCAATATTTTCTTTCTGTTAGATTTTTTGTGAGCATGAATAACTGATTCTTATTTTAAGGACAATAATTGAAGCACCCTGCAGGTGTCCATTAATGGGCTCTTTGTAAAGTGTGATTAGACAGATTGGCGAGTACAAACAGGGACAGCTACCATCACCTAGAAGCATGCAACCTGTGAAAGGGTTCTGTTTTTGCCCTGTAAAAACTACTGTTCTTCACGGTGCGTGTGTGTCTTTTCTAATTGTCTAATTGGTGGTGTAGATGGGGTTTGATCCTGTTCCTGGTATGATGTAGTAGGATGACCAGTCTAGAAAAAAAGCGTTAGGCTAGCTGTCTTTTTTTTCATATTTTTTACAATTGGCTGCTTACAACTGAAAAGGATGCCCAGGCAGGAAGACGGTATGGTGAGATTTGAAATGTCTGGCAACAAACTCTGTTTATGTTTTGTTTTTTTTGTCGCTTCTATTATGTCAAATCAATGTCTTCCACGACTACTGATGACGTATGAGGATCATGACGGGTCGGCCCAATTCGTAGGGACAGATTTTCACCCCTACCCCTTGTGACTGTTTGGTGGGGCAAGTCGAAAAGCAAAACGGAGGGTTGGGGCCAAGGGGTGTAGAATAGGCAATTGGGATTGGGCCTTAATCAACAACTACAAGAAGATTTTGGTTGGACGAATGGTTGGCCTTGTGGGCGTAGCTTATCACATAAATGCCTATAACACAGTCAAACTCAGCACAGTCATTATGAAAGTTCGCACATTGCCTCAGTTTATCTGGTCACCTCAGCAAAGCTGTTTTCACATCCAACACACAGCGGTGCTATAAAGGCCACCTATCTATCTGAAAAAATCCCCAGACAGCAGTTGATACTGTGACGGATCCGCCCACAACTCGCCAGATTCGTGTAGCATTCACACCTGATGTGCGCCTTCCTGCCGAATGTGGCTGAAACCATCTGATTAACAATTGTGATGACAAACTGGACTGGATAATTCGCTCCAGATCGGTAAAACGGGTCTGCCCCAGCATCATTTTGCACAATGAGCCAAATCTGGTGTGACAGCCTGCATTTAAGTAAACTGGGCGCAGATAAGATTAGTAGGTAAGCATAACATAGTTTAATAGTAGTTTTACTTAACAAGAAGCGTAGAGAGAACTGGAGCCACACAGACAGGGTAGGGGTGAATCCTAGGAGAAGCGAAGACATGATAATGACAATTTATGGTTACCCTCTGTTGCACGAACCCAAAGAAGGCTGCAGAAAATTTTACTTTTCCAATACGGGGGAGGCTTTTCATTCCCTCGAGCTTTTACCCCTATCCCCCTTATTTCCACCCTTCCCCGGGTATGGGACCTGAGGCGAACCGATATGGTAGGTTCCCTCGTGGATTCGCTACGGCTCCTCCTACTATCCCTCGTTGGAAAGGGGAAACAACCTCACTACCCACCCCGTGCCTGAACCCCTGTCTCTGCGAGGCGCACGAGCTACAGTTCTATAGAAGCCCTTTTCGAACGTGCTTGATCTCTGTTTTCTTCCCTTGTGTAGATACTCACTAGTTCTATTCTCCCCTACCTCAACTTTTGTACTTTTTCCCACCAGAGGGAGAGGACTTTTGGGTTTTTCTTACACCTGCGTTCAGGGACAAACACCTTGGGGGAGAGGGAGCCCTATAAGCAGGCCTACGGATTGCCTCTCAAAGCGATCTCCCCCTTTGCTATAGTGTCGTTAACTGTTTACCAAGCCTAGAAAATGTCAAACATTCAATCTCTTTCACCTACCTTCCTCTGTTGACGTTTTGCAGCACCAGCAGACGACGTTCGGCTCCTGCGGTCAGGAAGCTGTTTGAGGAAGGCCCAGTTTCACAAGTTCAAAGCTGCCGGGGAGCTGCCGCTCTGGGTGTCTGTGTGTGTGTGAGAGAGAACTAGGTGCGCCCATTCAGAGGCGGCTGTATCTTTAAGAGATGACCAAACTCCGGGTGTAGTTAAGGCTTGTTAGACCCGAGAATTATCAGAGCCCAAAAGGGGACCAAACTATATTATTATAGTCAGAATCTCAGAGGCCGGTATTTATTTCTCAGAATGAAAAGTTTTATTAGCAAAAGAAAACAAAGAGTATCGGGTTACATACACATGCTCTCTCCTATAAGCTAAGTGGAGCAACGGTTACACAGATGGCATCAGGCCAACACATCGACATGAGCCAGCTCTTTTATGTAATAGAATTGGAGCAATGGTACATGGATTTGTGTATGTCTAAATAGCAATAAACTTCTATATCAAAAAATAGCAGCAAAAGCAGTAATACACTATGTAGATAAAAAATAGCAAATAAGCCAAACACACAGTGCATTAATGACAAACACACAGATATTCAATGTACTCTCACTAATGACAAACACAGATATTCAATGTACTCAAATTAGTGACAAACACACAGATATTCAATGTACTCACATTAATGACAAACACAGATATTCAATGAACTTATCTAAGAGTTCAAATACACACCATGTATTGAGCATTTAAGATGCCTTATCCAGTCTCCAGATTGTGTGCGCCAATCGAGATCAGGAGTGAGGCTCCAGTTGGCTAGTCCATCTCAAGAATGTTTGCGCAAATCGAGGTCAGGCGTGAAGCTCCAGTCAAGAGAGAGGCTCTTGTCTGCTATTCTGTCTCAGATTGTTTGCACCAATCGTGGACAGAGATAGACTCTGTTCGAGACTTTCTTGTTGGATAAGAGGTGCGTCCCGCGAACGGGTGGGGCTTTGCAGTGACTCCGCTTAACGTAAGGTTAACTCAAATGGGGTCCTGTCACTGCGCCCGCGAGGGCTTTGGGCTTTCGATATTTCAAGGTATTCTAACCCCATGGCCCCTCCTTTGAATTTCAGACAAATTCTAAGAATACTTCCTCACAAGACTGTCTTGCTGCATTCCTCCCCAGCAACATCCTTCTATACATGAGTTTTTACCATATTTGGTTAACAGATCAGCAAAGCCTTTCTTTCCTGTTTCTAGCTTGACAACATTTCCTGCCTGTGGTAAGCATTGTCAGTAGGAACCTTTCCTTCTTACACAGAGATTTACATCCATTCTTGTTATCGCACAACACCTCCAAGACACCAAAGATCACCAAATTGAGGAAAAACAGAAAGAATGCAGGCAGTTGACAGGATCATAAATAAAAAAGCAGTAACAGACAGTATGCTAACCAACTTTTGTTAACACACTAGGCGCATCTATGAGGAAAAAGTAAGACTTTGTTATCTAGAGAATCTTGGGGTCAGCAGATCCCAGGCTTGAGTATATCAATCAAGAAAGCTGGGGTCGTTTGGTATAAGGAGATTACAGTAAGATCAAAGGTGATAAACAAGATCCTCAGGAAGGTTCTGAGTTGCATATTGGGGAGTTGCCAAAACGTTTGGGGATGTCTTAACTTGAATGTGAAATGTATAAAAAGACGAATTATGATTGTGTAATTCAGTTGGTGCTTGCAGACCCACTCGGTCCTATTCTATGCCGAATAAATGTCATGAGCTTGCCTCGAGTCAATCACCTCATTCCAATCACCTGTTTGTTCCTGTCCAGCTCCACACCTGCAACTCATCATCTCATCAGCCCTCTGTATATATACCAGTCCCTTTTCCTTTGTCCTTTGCCAGATTGTCTTGTGTACGTTGCCGAGCTCTCCAGCATTTTCTGATTGTTACGCCTGTGTTTGACGAGTTTGCCTGCCTATCGATTATTGGATTACCTGCCTGCCCCTTGTCGGATTTGTTTGCTGAATGGACTGATTTCCTGGTTTTTGATCCCTGCATGTTTTTGACCTAGTAAAATAATTTTCCCCTTAAAACCTTTTGTCTGCATTGTCGTGCTTTTGGGTTTCCAGTCTGTCCTCCCCCGGGAGTGTTACAGTACAATCGGGCCAACATGAACCCAGCCAACACTGCTGCAATGCGAAAGGAGATGGAAGCCCAGAAGGGGGCCATACAGCTTCTCAACCAGACACTTGCCTCCATGGCAGAGGGAATACAGGATATGGCGGTCCGCCACGAAAAAAGTATGAGGGACATCCGGGACCACCTCCAGGGGCTATCCACCACGGACGAAGCGTTGAATACCGCTCCGGCTTCCGGCCCTCTAATCCAACATGCTCCAACATCGGAGGCACGTCTACACCCACCAGAACGTTATTCCGGTACTCCTGGTTCCTGTCGGCCATTCTTAGTTCAGTGCTCACTCGCCTTTGAGCTCCAGCCTTCAGCTTTCCCCAAAGAGAGGTCTCGGGTGGCGTATGTTGTCTCGTGGCTTTCGGGCCGAGCCAGAGACTGGGGAACCGCCGAGTGGGAGAAGCAATCTCCCACCTGCATGTCTGTCAGACGGTTTTCAGTGGAACTTCGGAAGGTCTTCGACCATTGTACTCCAGGAAGGGAGGCAGCTCGAGGGATGTTCAACCTGACCCAGGCCGGAAGGTCGGTTTCTGATCACTCCATCGAGCTCCGCACCTTGGCGGCAGGGAGCAACTGAAACGCGTCGGCACTCTTTGATGCCTTCTACAATGGACTCTCAAAACACATCAAAGACGAGCTGGCAGCCAGGGATCTGCCAGAAGACCTTGATGCACTTGTCGCTCTCGCCATCCGAATTGACGGCCGCCTTCTGGAACGAGGAAGGGAGAAGGCTACCCATACTTCTAGGGACTCTTCTGACCAACTCTCTGGCGCCTCCACAGATTTCCCAGAACCCATGCAGCTCGGTCGGGCTCGCCTCTCCACAGAGGAATGACAGCACCGCTTGCAAGGGAATAAGTGTCTATACTGTGGCCGGGGAGGCCATTTTGTGTCATCCTGTCCAGTAAAAGACTTGGCTCCCCAGTTACCCAGAGGGCGCTGGTGAGCCGACCCACAAACTATGAAATACCCTCTCGACCTTTGCTTCAAGAGCAATTTCGGGGCTCTGGAGGAGTCCACCAGGTCAGCGTCTTCATTGACTCCGGCGCCGACGCCAACCTGCTGGACCTGACCCTTGCCATTCAACTCGGGGTTGGTCGGGAGGCCCTGGTCAAGCCCATCCATGCTACTGCACTGGATGGTCATCTCCTTGGTCAGGTCACCCACCGATCGTCTCCTCTCCAAATGGGAATGTCGGGTAATCGCACTGAGACACTCTCCTTCCACCTGATCAAAACACCACAACAACCAGTCATCCTGGGGTACCCCTGGCTTAGAAGACATAACCCACACATAGACTGGGCTTCAGGAGCTATTCTACAATGGAGTGCTCATTGTCATGCTATCTGTCTTAGATCTGCTCTGTCACCTGCTTCCAGTCTTCCTGTTTCCCCAGATGTTCTAGACCTTACCAGAGTCCCTAGTGAGTACCTGGACCTCAAGGAGGTATTCAACAAGGCTCGTGCTACCTCACTACCACCGCACCGCCCATATGACTGTGCCATTGAGCTCCTTCCAGGAACTATGCCCCCTAGGGGTCAGCTCTATTCCTTGTCTGCTCCTGAGACCAAGGCTATGGAGGAGTATATCAATGATTCCCTGGCAGCAGGAATCATTCGGCCGTCCTCATCCCCTGCGGGGGCGGGATTTTTCCTCGTGAGGAAGGGGGACAAATCTCTACGTCCGGTCATCGATTAGAGGACTGAACGATGTCACCATTAAAAACAGGTATCCACTTCCACTGATCTCATCAGCTTTTGAACTGTTACAGGGAGCGACTATCTTCTCTAAACTTGATCTCCGTAATGCTTATCATCTTGTGAGGATCAGAAAAGGTGATGAGTGGAAGACAGCATTCAATACTCCAAGTGGACATTACGAGTATCTTGTTATGCCTTTTGGTCTCACCAATGCCCCTGCAGTTTTCCAAGGTTTAGTCAATGATGTCCTCAGACGTGCTCAATATCTGTGTTTTTGTATACCTGGATGACATTCTAATTTTTTCTAGGCCCAAGCATAAGCATGTGGTGCACGTGTGTCAAGTTCTCCAGAGATAACTGGAGAACCAGCTATTTGTGAAGGTTGAGAAGTGCGAATTTCACGTCCCAGAAACGTCCTTCCTGGGGTTTGTCATTACCTCAGGGAGCATCCAGATGGAGAAGAAGAAGAAGGAGTTGCTTGGATGTTTGTGGTTGCAGCCGTTTTGATAGTGGCCGCTGGCGCGACTGTGGCAGCAACAATGACAGCCAGCCCAGTCCACCTGCAGCTGTAGACTAAATTCAACTTGGGGGGGGGGGGGTAGATAAGGCACCAAATAAAAATAAACTCAAAACCTATTTGGTCTGGTTGCTATAAGCAAGAATCTTGAAGCAAGGCTTCACCCCCTGTTGTTGATTGAACAGTTTTTATAAATTTGAAATTATAGTGCAACATGTGTTCCGTTTGCATGGACTCCCCAGGGATATAGTGTCAGACCGGGGACCGCAGTTTACCTCCCGTTTCTGGTCTGAGTTTTGCAGACTTCTGGGGGCCACTGTCAGCCTGTCATCAGGGTTCCACCCGTAGTCCAATGGGCAGGCTGAGCGCATGAACCAGGAGATGGAGACGGCTTTGCAATGCATGGCTTCTCGCAACTCCACGTCCTGGTCCAAACAACTCATCTGGATTGAGTACACCCACAACACCTTGCCCAGCTCAGCCACCGGTCTCTCCCTTCCAATGCTCCCAGGGTTACCAACCACCACTGTTCCCCGAGCAGGAACGGGAGGCCAGTGTTCCGTCGGTTCAGGCATTCATCAGGCGGTGTCAGCGCACGTGGAGGCAGGCCCGTTTGACTCTCCTACTCTGCCGTGGCAGGGGCCTCCAGTACCTGGTGGACTGGGAAGGTTACGGTCCGGAGGAGCGTTCCTGGGTTCCGGCTCACAACATCCTGGACCCGTCTCTCCAGGGCCTTCCACCGGGCCCCCCCTGCCCGGTGATGTGGAACGTCAGGGGCCGTTCCTAGAGGGGGGGTTCTGTCATGAGCTTGCCTCAAGTCAGTCACCTCATTCCAATCACCTGTTTGTTCCTGTCCAGCTCCACACCTGCAACTCATCTCATCAGCCCTCTGTATATATACCAGTCCCTTTTCCTTTGTCCTTTGCCAAATTGTCTTGTGTATGTTGCCGAGCTCTCCAGCATTTTCTGATTGTTACGCCTGTGTTTGACTAGTTTGCCTGCCTATCGATTATTGGATTACCTGCCTGCCCCTTGTCGGATTTGTTTGCTGAATGGACTGATTTCCTGGTTTTTGATCCCTGCATGTTTTTGACCTAGTAAAATAATTTTCCCCTTAAAACCTTTTGTCTGCATTGTCGTGCTTTTGGGTTTCCAGTCTGTCCTCCCCCGGGAGTGTTACAATAAAACCTACTCTTCTGACCTTTCTACTTTCGACTCCTAGAGTGTCTTAAATTTGAGTAAATTGTGGTTATTTCATATGTCGGAAAATACACAACAGGACCCGTTTTACAGATCTGGACCGAATGTTGGCGTACATCTGGCCCGTGTCCGGACCAGTTACAGTTTGCTATCAGGGAAGTCAACTTCAAGAAACAGCATTTGTACGTCTGGAACACAAACGGCTCGGTGCTGATTAGAGCACAACAAATGGATTCATCTGTGCCAAATTTGGCCGGTATGTAGACTTGACTTTTCTTAATCTGGGCCAGATCTGGCACAAAACTGTCTTAAGATCCTTTATTCAGATCCACACAGGAAGTAGCCCATTGTGCAACAAGACAAGACCCATTGTACCGATCTGGACCAAATGTTGGTGTACATCTGGCCCGTGTTCGGATCAGTTTAATTGTGCTATCTGGGTCACCACAGCATCGTACAAAGTTGTTGAACCACAGTTATATATTATCAGAGATAGGCAGTATTTTCATTAAAAATATTTCAAATACATGTTTTAATTACTTTCCAGTATTTCGTATTTGGTCAATCTATCTTTGTTTATGTTGCTTCTTGGAGCAATATTTTGTATTTGAAAATACTCAAATACTTTTCAGCAGTCAATCTTGACATCTAAAGGGGATTTTTCGCCCTGCAACATTAAAGTCACCAGCATGGCAATGACTAGCCTACTAAAAAAATTGTTTTTAAGCTATTAGTGTCCGGTTACCAAATATCATGAATTTTATTTTACTCTGATTCAATTATATCTTATTTAGCTCAATCCATCTTCTACTAATTTCTTCTTCCACAATTTTCAAAAGTGTTTTTAGATCCACCCATGGATAGAACACACTGGTATCAAATAGTACAAATTGGAGCAGGTTTAATTCTTTTCAAATTCAGCCAGCCAGATAGATCAGTGACTGGTTTTTGATGGAGGTAGAGAGGAAAACTATGATGAATTCCCTGATGTAACTACCAAATCAACTCCCAAGGGAGCCTTGCCAAACCACAATGAACGAATGGACTCAGTGGTATAATGTGTAAGAACGTGTTAGGAATGGGTTAGGTAGTCTTTGCATACATTTTAACACTCGGAACGTTAAGTATTTTTTGGGTATTTGAAATACAAAATACATGTATTTTAATTAATACATTGTTTGGACACCAGTATTTTGTAATTTATTTTTGATACATTTGGCAAGAAAGTATTTGTATTTTGTAACATATTAGATTATGGAGTATTTTTGCCCATCTCTGTATATTATGTATACTTGTTGCACTTTGCTCAATCTTACTCCCTTACTCACTTCCACTTTGTCCCGGACAACCCCTTGACCATCATCTTTTCACAATCTCAAGACCTTCCAGACAGCTAGGACCCATCAAAGGCTGCTAGCAGCTTTAATTTCTTTGTGGTTTTGTTGTTGTAAAACCTGTAATGTCAAAAAAAAAAAAGGGGGGGGGGGGGGGGGGGCTTTCTATGTTGGTGATAATTTAAATGTGAGCAGATGTATTGTAAACTTGAACAATCTTTCGCAGACGGATGTGAGGAAATTAAAAACGGTATACAAAGTACTAAATACAGTAGTGTTTTGTATAAAGTTGCAGAGTTTAATTTTGACAAAGAAGTGAGATGTTTAGCTCCAAGTGTCGTGTGTTATGTGGCTTGTGTGTAGTTTTGACACAGCAAGCTAAATTCCGCAACAAGTGTGTAAGCGACTGGAAAAAACTGTAATACAAAAAAGTTCCCTATAGTTGCTTTAATGATTTATTATGTATTTATTTTTTATTTATTTATACAGGGTCGACTGACTAAGACTACGTCTCTTTTGCAGCAGTGTCCTGTTGAAGACACGCGATGAAAAATTAAATAAAACAACAAAAAATAAAGATAAGAAAAATCAAATAACCACAATGTGTTTTGACGCAATAGACGTTTGCAGTCTGTCCCAGCAAAACCCCCACAGTCGGTGCTCCACAGTATGGCTCAGCACACAATGCATCTCTTGTCTTTTCTGTCAAACAATGATTATCTTTAAATATTATAATTATATTGACTTATAGTGACACCAGTTTTAGAGAGGTCGTTTTCGCCCAAAAAGGGAGAATTGGAGAACAAAAAGGGCGGAGGCGTTCTGACAACGGGAGTGTATTACTGCGCTCCTCAACGGTATCCTCGCTAGAGGGCAGCAAGCGGTTGGGGGGTCTAGTTTGTAGCAAAGGTAAAGTAAGAACAAGAAATATGGCTAGAACAACTAACCCCCGCACTGTCATGTGATGTGTCGTTTCTGTTTACTTATCGCAAATTTGGCTACTGAACAAGGTAATTGTAATTGTACCCACGTTAAAACGCTTGCTATCTACTTTGCAGTGTTTTCATTGTTATTGAACGTAAAGGTATGCCTTTCGCAATGGATGCCGTTTTCAAAGTATTGGAGCACTGACTAACGTCGTTCCTCCATTCGCATGCTTCGCATATAAGGCGTGTGTTTACGATCTCGTCCAGCTTTTGTTTCGAGTCATCAGCATAAAACTCTTGAAATATAAGTTTGGTCAGCTTGTGCATTTAGCATATATCCCTTATGCCTGTATATATGTTTGCCTGTTATGGCTTCACTATACAGTCATAGATTTTTTTCCCTTCGGCAACACCGTTCACGTCGTAGCCTAGAATTTGGCTAAAGCCTGGTTTATACTTCTCAGTGAACGCGTTAGCGAACGTAAACGCTCATTTGCCGCTTCTGTTCGCACAGTAGTTTGCCTACGTACTTCAACGTAAGTTTAACGGGCCCACTAGGTGGCAGTGTCGAATTCAGTAATCCAGAATGTACAGAAAACCGAAGAAGAAGCACAGACACGGAAACTCCCGTTCATGTCTCGCGAAAGTATAAACAACGAGACGAATGTTGCCCACTGCTTTTCATATTTTCTTATATCAATTCAAATCAAGTTTATTTATAGAGCACGTTTAAAACAAGCAGCGCTGACCAAAGTGATGTACATTCACACACGTTATCAAACAATACAGCTAACAGTTGTAACATATACAGCTTATATGTAGGCTATAGCTAAGACTTGCTAAGTGCATAGAAAACCACTAATATGATTTGAAGGCTATTGAAAATCAGCCTATCTGCTCCAGTTCACTGTGTCATCTGCGTTTTAATTTGTTTTGATACAGCCAAAATATTACCGAATATTTACTTGCTTTCTACCCTGTTCAACCAATTAGTGATTGTTTGATGCACTGAGAAGAAGCGTCGCGCAAAGGGCTGTTAGGATTTGGGAGGACTCCCTGTCAACACGTCGGCGGGCCTCGGTGAGCTACGCTTTCCCAGAAACCCCTGCTCTTCGAAGCAACGCAGAGCTGTTTATGTGCTGCTTCGCAGAAGTATAAACCAGGCTTAAGCTCGTAAACAGCTCTGCTTCGAACTTCGAAGAGCAGGGGTTTCTGGGAAAGCGTAGCTCACTTAGCTTGTACATATAGGCTAAATGTTACTACTGTTTTAAACTATGTGAATGTATTTAAAAGCACTTTGGTCAGCTCTGCATGTTTTAAACGTGGTCTATAAATTAACTTGATTTGATTTCATATAAGAAAATATGAAAAGCAGTGAGCAACCTTCGTCTCGTTTATACTTTCGCGGGACATGAACGGGAGTTTACGTGTCTGTGCTTCTACGTTTTTCTGTACATTCTGGATTACTGAATGCAACACTGCCACCTAGTGGGCCCGTTAAACTTACGTTGAAGTACGCAGGCAAACTACTGTGCGAACGGAACCAGTCTTAACAGCCCGTCGCGTGAAGCATCTTCTCAGTGCGTCAAACAATCACTGATTGGTTGAGCAGGGTAGGAAGCAAGTAGATATTCCGTAATATTTTGGCTGTATCCAAACAAATTTAAATGTTGATGACACAATGAACTGGAGGAGATAGACTGATTTTCAATTCGAATCATATTAGTGGTTTTCTATGCACTTAGCTTGTACATGGTATAGCCTATTTATTCTGTATTGTTTGATAAACTGTATATGCATATATTGTACAGCACTTTGGTCAGCTCTGCTTGTTTTAAACATTTTCTATAAATAAACTTGATTTGATTTGATATATGAAAAGCAGTGAGCAACCTTCGGTCTCTTTGTTTATACTTTCGCGGGACATGAACGGGAGTTTCCGGGTCTGTGCTTCTTCTACGGTTTTCTGTACATTCTGGATTACTGAATTCGACACGGCCACCTAGTGGGCCCGTTAAATTTATGTTTAAGTATGTAGGCAAACTACTGTGTGAACGTAAGCGCCAAATGAACGTTTACGTTCGCTAACGCGATCACGCAGAAGTATAAACCAGGCTTTAGTCTTACGGTTAGTGTAAATAGACTTCATGTTATGTTAGATCAAACTTGTTTTCATAAGGAATGTTTTCATTGGCCGATTAATCGCTGGTGTTGCTTTAAAAAAATGTTTTATCCATTATTATCGGGCGGGAGGGTATGCAGACCTGATGTATTTTATTTTTGCGTTACAACATTGATTATGAATAATAAATAGGGATGCACCGATCGTGAAATTCTGGGCCGATATTGATGCCGATGTTTTAAAATAACAATTTGGCCGATAGCCGATGCCGATGTCAGGGAAACAAATAAATTATAATAAAAAATAACTGTGCTGTTTCGTATAGGTTTAATCAATCAAGAGTTTTAAATTAAACGATTAAATTTAGCAGTTTTCGGTCTCGCCTTTTGGTTGAAAATTACGGCGCGTGTATTCGTACCCCGTATATGTGTTCTGTGCCTTTATAGGCTCCAGTATGCTTCAAGCAAAAGCAAAATAGTTAGCTTTTGCCGAGGGAAGGAGATAAAATATCAGCAAAGTGACGTCGCTTTGGTTGTTAGTTCGCCAGGAACTGCGCAGCCCATTTTTTCTAGCTCGACGAACGCGGCAAAAGCGAACAGCAGCGAACATCCTATGTGATTGATCCAAGTATATGGTGGGTGGGAGCCTGCTCAGACGAAAGCTTTGGATGGCTGCGTTTGGTTTCCGGGTACAGTATTTACTGTTTGTTTTGGTCACAGCAGCACTTATTTCGAAAAGTTGGGAATTTTGTCTTAAACTATGAACACATTTGAGAGCAGCTTAACTGAAGAAGTTAAAAAATATGAACTTTTAAAACTCGTAACCAGTGGTCTAATTGTTAAAAGCTACAAGGGTGTGGTCAAATATTTGATCAGGTGTGTATTTTTTTTATACATTTCTACAGCATTGAAAGGGTACGGGTACTTATTTGACAAAAAGGTTTTGTCTGGATGGAAATTCCATAAGAAGGTGACAAAAGATGGTAAAACATTGTGTAAGAGATATTAATAAAAAATATTCACCTTTTTTTTTTTACATTTACCAAAAAATGCCATGTCCAAAATTATTCACACCCCTGGAAATTGTTGCAAATTGTTTAGGAAATGCAAGCTTCTATACCATTCCAAATGGTCCTGGTAAATTCTATCATGTTCTAGTGGGAAGGGTCACTGCAAATCAATACAAAGTTCTGAGTTTTCACCTTTATCCTGTAATGAAACATTTATATCCTGATTAGGGCTGGGTATTGGCACTGATCTCCCAATTCAGTTTCAATTTCGATTCACAATGGATCGATTCGATATCGATTTGATTCAGTATTGATTCAATATCAATAAATTGGAAGTAGAGATGTAATGATACACTCAACTCAGAATTTACGTAACTGGATTTGCGTTTCCTTGTTTTTTGTATTTCCTGTGGGAAGACATTTTTGGCAACATAGGTCAACATGTCACAAGACTCTGTTTACTGATTGGCTGCGCCTATTATTTGGCCGCAATTCGCTAAGTATTCTCAACTTTTAGTTTGACTGCACTTGGCTGCAGAATCAAACGGCCACATGTCATAGGCCGCCGCAGGTTTACATACAGACATTGCATGGCAGCTCGCAGCTGGCTTGAAAAGAAAAAAAACACCTTCTGAAGTGCACGTGTGCTCAGTGCATGGGATGGGGGGTGATTGATGCATCAATGTATTGATCCATCGTCCTAGCCTAGCATTTTTCCTATTATAAAACTACAGATCGCTGGACAAAAATCTAGTCCCTTGTGGTAGTATTTTCCTCTCCAAATATCGTCATTGGCCATTGAAAAACCCATATTGTTCGGCCACTAGTTCCATTCCTCCAGTAGAGTTCCAGAAACTTGTGGAGTCCATGCCAAGGTGTATTGAAACTATTCTGGCAGCTCGTGGCGGCTCTACACCTTACTAAGACACTGTACATTGGTTTTTCCTTTAATTTGTCACCCGTCCCTGTCTGTCTGTGTGCGTGCGTGCGTGTGTATAATTACGATACATGTAATATATATACACATACACACAAAGACCTATATTTACAGTATGTCTTCAATGGTAACTATATGTTATTTCCTTTCTATTTTAGCTGTTTGTGAACAGTAGTGGGAAAATCATTTTTTGCCACCATGGCAGATGTAAGTATTTATAATCGTTGTCGGTTCTTCTTTCATATTGTATATCTATATTTTTTACAATATTTACATCACAGCAAAACAATTCAAGTCAGATTTATATTTAGGTGTAAAGCTGTCTTGAAGCTCTTAGGTAACTGTTCAAATTTTTTTAGGACTTGAAGAGATACCTGTACAAGCAACTGCCAAGGTTTGTTCAGTTTGTCTCACATAGGCACACACACCAATAAAGTGAGTGTGTGGACTACAAAGCCTCTGAAAAGGCTACAATATTTTGGTGATATCACAATAGGTTATGTAGTGTTCATGTGACAACAATTCACAGTACATCCTGCATACTCTATTTAGTGTTGAAAGACCTATATACCTTAACTTCCCATCTAAGAGGTGCAGTTTTGTTTACTATTTTGGTCCTTTTTTTTCTCCACCAGTGTTGAGGGTCTTCATGCCATTGTAGTGACAGACAGGGATGGAGTTCCTGTAATTAAAGGTAATGTGGTCTTCATGCTGATCAATTGTATAACATTTATTTTATTTCATTATATCGTTTATAATAGATTTAAATCAGGATATTGAGACATTTTTATTGTGTGTTGCATTTAGGCTTGTAGGTTGCATTTAAGCTTTAGGCTCTCCTCTGGAGATCTTTTTTTTGTATTTGAGACAGTTAATGTTTATTAGTGGGGAAACCTATAAGGGACTTTATTAAAATGATAATGTAAACTTGAAAATTAAAATGTAATTCCGCAATACCATTATCAATTTACATATATGTATGTGTTATTTGAGTCAAAATGTAAATTAAAATGCAATACTCATTTTCATTTGCATTGCACATGCTTGCACAAATGGAAAATGAGGCTAAATTGTTTTATATTGCATTTTCATTTTCAAATTTGAATTTACATTTGAAAATTGTTCGCAGAATTGCGGGGGACAACTTTGAAACTGAAGTGTCTAACAGCTTTTCCATTTTCATTTTAATATTGACAGAATGCATTTTAATTTACATTTTGACTCAAATGACACATACATATGTGGAAAATGATAATGTTATTGTGGGATTGCATTTTAAAATTTACATTATCATTTTAATAAAGTCCCTTATAGGCTTCCATACATTCGAGTTGATCTGATGTACTGATGCAATTTTAAGTAATCTTGATTTGTCCCATTTATAGTAGCAAATGACAACGCACCTGAATATGCTCTTCGACCTGGATTCCTCTCAACATTTGCTTTGGCCACTGATCAAGGGAGTAAGCTAGGCCTCTCAAAAAATAAGAGCATCATCTGCTACTATAACACATACCAGGTAAGGCCAACTCTAATCCACTAGACCTTTATCTATATCTTTATCTATCCACTTAATGTCAAGTAGGATCGGTTTAGGATATTTTAACATGGCACCAATAAGTTTGTAGACATTTATCTTTTATACTGTGCAATTTACCACAGCACTATTAGTTCAGAGCATTCGCGAAAGTCTCCATAAAAGATGACCGTGACCCTTTAAAAATAGGGCCGTGATACATATACACTACTGCAGAACAGCACAAACTGTCTAACCAGAATATGAACAGAAGTGGGAGGCCTTGGTGCTCAACTGAGCTAGGGGACAAGTAAGGCAGGCTTTAGTTTGAGAAACAGATGCCTCACTGGTACAGAACTGGAATCTTCATTAAATGTTACCCACAAAACACCAGTCTTAACGTCAACTGTGAAGACGCGACTCCTGGATGCTGGCTTCTTGGCAGAGTAGCAAAGAAAAAGCCATAGATGAGAGCAACCCATCTGGGTACTTTGCCATAGCGTCATGCCCCCGCCCCTTTTGAGGGAAAACATTGTGTCTATTTTGACAGGCGATAAATACAAAATCCGAGGTCTTTGACACTATAATAGCATAAAATAAGAACACAATATTGCTTTTGAGCTACTAAGAGCCCAAATCCCATGGCCAGGTAGGCAAGCAATTATATTATGTTGTAACCGATCGATCGACATCGTTATACAGAAAGTATTTAATAAATAGGGGTTGATGACGAGTGTGCTTAGTTTAGCCTTCCTCCATCAAGGTGGACAAACGACCCCACCAATGGCCGTATATGTCATATCCTAACATACAACTGCCTTATTGAATCTGTCTAATCTGTCACTTTTTTCTTTAGTTAAGTCTGAGTCAAGTTTGTCCAATGCGACGTTACTGTAAACAAATTAAATCGCTAGCGTTGCCACATCTACGTCGTTAGCCGTATGTTTGTTAGGAGTCTAGTCAATCTAGACCATGGGACGAGACTGCAGACTTGGAGCACATGCAGATATAGGCCCCACTTGCAGATATAAGCTCTATGCAGTTTTACCACCCAGACCGATAACCACATGCAGTCGAAACGTATACATTACTAGAATAGGCTACAATTTCTGTGGAAATTGTGATGTGTGCTTGCAGCCAGCCACTCCTAATGTCCGTAGTCTCAGCTGTGTCAGCAGCTATCAACTGCCAAACTGAGGTCGAAACTGCTGCTGTTGCTCACTGAACCAATCATTTCATAATAGTGCAGTGGCTAGCTAGTTAACGGTTACCCTTGTAACCATAGCGCGCTTACGTTTACCCACATAACCACGGCCACCTTGGTGATGTCCGTCAAGTACAAGAAGACGTGGTCGCATTCCAGCGGTTCTAGAGAAAACTGTTTAAATAATAATTCATTTTATTTAGTTTTTAATGCTTTTCTTGAGACTCAAAGCGCTTTACACAAATTGGTCGCCAATTAATTACACAGAACGAACAACGAATGGACCGACAGCTATCAAACACAACACTCAGTCTGAGTGATACCACGGCAGCCAATTTGCGCCAGACTTGCTCACCCAACATATAAAGACGGACTTGCTCACACACATAGGCCTCACAGACCGACTCCAGGTGAATTGGCATTGACTGGTCAGGGCACTGCTAGGAGAATGGAGCATGTTTATTGATGGTGGGAGGAAACCGGAGTACCCGGAGGAAACCCACACAAACACGGGGAGAACATGCAAACTCCACACAGAAAGGCCATTGGGTCAGGTGGGGTTTGAACCCAGGACCTTCTTGCTGTGAGGCACCAGTGCTAACCAGCATAAATCCCACATCTTAGATAATGACACTGTATGATTCACAGGAACCAGGTGAACATTTCCCTGTATAATGTGTCTATTAAACGTTCAAATTGGAGGCGCTATCATAGGTTAGAAAATGGCAATGAATTTAAAAGCATCAAGGTTTAGCTAGCGTGGAGACTTGAACGTTGACAGTGGATGTCAATGGAGAACGTAGTCTTCAAACGGCCATAATGTTAAAACTATAGATCACATAGCTTAGATAATGACACCGTATGAATCGTAAGAACCAAGCGAACTTTCCCTGTATAATATGTCTATGAAACTTTAAAACTGGAAGCGCGGTCACAGGTTAGAAAATGGCAATAAATTTGAAATGAGCAACGTTTAGCTAGAGTGGAGATTTGAGCGTTTACTGTGGATGTCAATGGAGTATGGAGGACCAAAGCTACCGAAATTAAAAATACATAAATAAATGACAAAAAAAATAAAAAAAATGCCATGGATTGTATTTTCCTTTGTATTACAGCCCCTATTATTTACTTTCCTATTTACATTTGCTTTGCATGTCCTTTTACATTTCTGTATGTGTTTCTTCTTCATATGCAAATGAGTAGGCGGTGCTTACATTTTCAGTCTTAGCAATCAAACTAGGAAAAGGCACTATGGCTACTGGTTAGACAGGTTAAACAACAAGCGCACCATTTCATTTTATTTTATATTTATTAATTTGTCTTTATTCATAAACGTTTACTAAACCTAACAAAAATTCAGAAGATAAGATTGTTTCAGTACTTAGTTTAAAAAAAGTACTGATGTCAATCAACCAATAGGCAAAAAGTTGACCCTGTGACACATTTTGTGACATCCCCATCATTTGCATAATGAAGGCGAAATGCATACAGAAATGTAAAAGGAAATGGGAACTTCTGAAGAAATATTTAAAGAAGGTTATACCGAACTAAAAAAGTAAATTGGAAGTACATAGGAGGGGAAATGCAAAGCAAATGTAAAAGGACATGTAAAAAACAATAAAGAAAAGTAAATAGGAAAGTAAATAATATGGGCTGTAATACAAAGGAAAATACAATCCGTGGCATTTTATTTATTTTTGAGTCATTTTTTTGTTTTGATTTTTAATTTTGGCAGCTTTGTTCCTCCTAATGGAGAGCGCGGTCTTCAGACAAGCGTCCATAAAGTAAAGACTATAAATCCCACAGCTTAGATATTAACACAGTATGATTCACAAGAACCAGGCGCAAATTTCTCTGCATAATATGTCTATGAAACCTTACAACTCGAAGCGCAATCACAAGTTAGAAAACCTCAAAATTACCACTGATCCCACCCTGGGCACCCCATAGAAAATTGTCTGGTTCCGCCACTGGTTTACAGTGGATGTCAATGGAGAGCATGGTCTTCAAACAAACGGACATCAAACCAAAACTAAACATCCCATAGCTTAGATAATGCCACCGTATGATTCACAAGAACCAGAGGAACATTTACATGTAAAATATGTATATTAAGCGGTCTTCAAACAAGCGTCCATAAAGTGAAAACTATAAATCCCACAGCTTAGATAATAACATCATAGGACTCGTAAGAACCAGGGAAACATTTACATGTAAAATAAGTGTATGTTGACTTAAAAACGTAAGAGTGGTGGCAGTTTAGAAAAGTAGGTCAATATTTTCAAATCATCAACTGCCACACTCTAGTTCTGAACATTCCACCCATTCATTCCTATGGGAAATATTTTGGCACTAAACATTGAATATTTTAAAAACTGTTTTACAGAACCTTCCTAAAAGTAATAGCAACTTAATCGGGATCAATGCGCACTTTTTGATACCTTTCATGTCTATGTAGTGCAAAAAATGTGGGAGGAGTAGGGGTGGGAAATTTTGCTACCCCTCAAGACAGTGTAATGATATGCACCATTGATTAAATATCTGCTGTACTACTCTATTGTTTGTCATACATCTACAGAACAGTATTCTACCATGCATTTTACGAAGACAAACAATTCATCCCTTTCTAAAAGGGATCCATTTAGCTATGTGAGCAGAACGACAACGTTTTTGTGAACCATAAAGTATTTATTAAAACAACTTTAACCAATGGGGCTTTAGTTGTGCCCCTCACCACTCTTCTTCCAACTGGCGTTGATGTTTTCTATTAAATTCCTCCTGCTCACTGAAGAAAAAAGGGAAGTTGGAAAGAAAATGGTTATTTGTAAATACTGGCAGTATGTCGATGTTGGATCATTATTTCCTTTATAGGGATCCTTACAGTACCTTATGTCAATGACAGGTCATTTTAGAAACTTCTCCTCGGCCTCCAGGGTAACGTTAGTAACGTTGTTAACTCGGCTAAGATAACACTGCGTTGGAGATAATAATAATGCATGGTGGAGTAACTTAAAGTGTTGAAATCACGAGAAATATCGGAATAAATTGTTATTAACCATAAGATAGTTTTTTTAAATAACCCAACATTAAAGAGACTTGAGCTAAAACGGAATGTTTCAGACAGAAGGTGAATAGAGGTGCTGCAGACCCAGGCAATTTGGAAAAAATAAATTGTTTATTGAACATTAAAACGCGTAAACCTATTCTAGTAGAACTCCTAAATAAAGGTATGAACATGAAAATTTGCATAATAGGGCCCCTTTAAAACTGCACGGGGCCTATATATGCATGCGGGGCTTATATCTGCATGTGCTCCAGGTGCTACAGCCTCCCCCTTCTCAATCTAGAGGCCACACACAGTTAACAAAATTATACAAATATGGGTTAATGATTAAAAGTAACCATTAGCTGGCTGATTGTTCAGCAATGGGTGCGTTCATAAATTCTGTCTGAAATGGTTATAGCTTTTAGGCATAGTGACACTAGTTTTTCCAATTACCACAGGCAGTTTTACAGTGATACAGCCAATTGTTCCCCCCCAAAAGGGGGCGTGCAACAGGGGAGTGACTATGACTGCTCTCATCATCATCTGAAAAAATGATCCCACCCATGACAAAAACTAATATAATTGGCTAATTAACCTGTCACTGTTGCATTGGCCCGGATACAACCGACCTGCCCACTAGACAACAGGATCATCATTCCCAGACACCATGAAATACGTCCTTGAATTATCATATATCATATATAGAAATTAACCCTTTTTTTCCCGATATGAAATTAATTGCAACTAAATAGTTATATATTAATGATGGATTTAAATGATAACATTTCATATATATCACATATTACCTTATGTGTTTTCTTTCTATAAAATCAGTAAAATATTTTTGGCCTTCATTGAAGGCTTAGAAGGTCTGGGCGGTTCACCTCTGCATGTTCAAAGCTGTTTTTGCTAACGGTCTTCATTTTCCTATCCCACTTAACAGATTGTGCAATTTAATCGGTTGCCACTGGTTATCAGTTTTATTGCAAGCAGTAATGCCAACACAGGTAAGACGGCTATCAACCCAAACATATTGATACATAATGGTAGTTGAATTCTGTCACTTTCAAACTTGTATACAAATTATTAATCTGAACAGAGCTTTTTATACAGTTTCCAGTATAATGTTTGCAAATATTATATGAAAACGTATCGGAAAGAACCTAGGTATTTTAATCGAAACATACAGATGTAGTCAATGTACATATTGTAATTTTCTTTAATTTCCTGTCAAAAAAGTACAATTAATATTGATAACATACATAGGGCAAACTCCATGCTTGTGCTAATACTAAATATAAATATAAACACAGTTGGCTAACTAAAACGAATAGTACAGTAATGTTGCTTGCGTGTGGTAACGAGTACGAAACGGAGTAGTGTAGTGACAAAGTGAAATAACAGCGAGTATGGCCAGACCTATCAATCAGATATAAGTACACCTTGATTATTTCTATATGGCATGTTTATGATTGGCCAAATTGACAAGGACAAAAAAAAATACTTTTCAGTTATTTTTCAATTTTGGGATGAAGCTGGGTAGGGTTGGTGGGGCAGTCGGAGCATTTGGTGGGGCATTGCCGGGTATAGGGATATCAATAAACAACTTTTTTTAATATCTGGCCGTGCCGAGAGCGGATATAGAGGGGGGTGGCTCTGAGACGTCATTGCTCACCGTTGAGCCTTCTGGAGGTGTCGTGGGCTCAAATTAACAAAGCAGCCGGGATGGCGGGTGCCCACTTGACATATCTGCTCTCAACCCAAGTCCGTTCTAAAATATTGGCTTGTGAAGTGCTCATCTTGGAGTATGGGATAATGGATATTATAACATCCTATCCTGTGTATATTGAAATGTCTCGATCAGTAAAGCTGACTCCAAGCCCTTCGAGGTTAAGACCAGTCTTAATCTTTATCACATAGGGCCTACTAATTTTTTATATTATCTTTATTGATATGCTGTATTTGAATGTACAGCACTTTAGTCAGCTCTGCTTGTTTCAAATGTGCTCTATAAATAAACTTGATTTCATTTGATTATTATTTTATAGCAATTTTTCTGTCATTGCTATAGGAACAGAGGTAGGCAAACGTGGTTTTGGAGTACTGACGTAGAGCAAGGTTCAAAACATTAGCTAACTATAACGATTAACATATAGGCAAAAATGTGCTAAAAACATTACATCTACCATGCAACCATGGAACTGGAGTATATATCAAATGTCTGAGTATTTAGTAGATTAATTATTAATACTACAGTGCCTTGCAAAAGTATTCACCCCCCTTGGCTAGTTACTTATTTTGTTACATTACAACCTGTAATTTAAACGTTTTTTTAATCTGAATTTTATGTGATGGATCTGCACAAAATAGTCTAAGTTGGTGATGTGAAATGAGAAAAAAAATATATATAAAAAATTATTTTTAAAAATAAAAATCTGGAAATTGGCATGTGCATATGTATTCACCCCCTTTGCTATGAAGCCCCTCAAAAGTTCAAAAGTTCAATTACCTTCAGAAGTAACATAATTAGTGAAATGAAGTCCACCTGTGTGTAATCTAAGTGTCACATGATCTGTCAGTATAAACACACCTTTTCTGAAAGGTCCCAGAGGCTGCAACACCACTAAGCAAGAGGCATCACACCATGAAGACCAAGGAGCTCTCCAAACAAGTCAGGGACAAAGTTGTTGAGAAGTACTAGTCAGGGTTGGGTTGTAAAAAAATATCCAAAGCTTTGATGATCCCCCGGAGCGCCATTAAATCCATCATCTTCAAATGGACAGAACATGGTACCACAACAAACCTGCCAAGAGAGGGCCGCACACCAAAACTCACAGACCGGGCAAGGAGGGCATTAATCAGAGAGGCAGCACAGAGACCAAAGGTAACCCTAAAGGAGCTGCAGAGTTCCACAGCAGAGACTGGTGTATCTGCACATGGGACCACAATAAGCCGTACACTCCATAGACCTGGGCTTTATGGAAGAGTGGCCAGAAAAAAGCCATTACTTAGTGTTAAAAATAAGAAGGCACGTTTTGAGTTTGCCAAAAGGCATGTGGGCGACTCCCCAAATGTATGGAGAAAGGTGCTCTGGTCAGATGAGACTAAAATTGAACTTTTCGGCCACCAAGGAAAACGCTATGTCTGGCGCAAACCCAACACATCCCATCACCCCAAGAACACCATCCCCACAGTGAAACATGGTGGTGGCAGCATCATGCTGTGGGGATGTTTTTCAGCAGCAGGGACTGGGAAACTGATTCGAGTCGAGGGAAATATGGATGGTGCTAAATACAGGGATATTCTTGAGCAAAACCTGTTTCAGTCTGCCTGTGATTTGAGACTGGGACGGAGGTTCACCTTCCAGCAGGACAATGACCCGAAGCATACTGCTAAAGCGACACTCGAGTGGTTTAAGGGGAAACATTTAAATGTGTTGGAATGGCCTAGTCAAAGCCCAGATCTCAATCCAATTGAGAATCTGTGGTCAGACTTGAAGATTGCTGTTCACAAGCGGAAACCATCCAACATGAAGGAGCTGGAGCAGTTTTGCCTTGAGGAATGGGCAAAAATCCCAGTGGCAAGATGTGGCAAGCTCATAGAGACTTATCCAAAGCGACTTGCAGCTGTAATTGCCGTAAAAGGTGGCTCTACAAAGTACTGACTTTAGGGGGGTGAATATTTATGCACGCTGAGGTTTTCTGTTATTTTGTCCTATTTGTTGTTTGCTTCACAATAATAAAAAAAAATCACATCTTCAAAGTTGTAGGCATGTTCTCTGGATGAAATGATGCAAACCTTCAAACAATCCATTCTAATTCCAGGTTGTGAGGCAACAAAACATGAAAAATGCCAAGGGGGGTGAATACTTTTGCAAGGCACTGTATGTGATTCCAAACACAGCAAGTATTTCGCAGCTGAACACTAATTTGAGGTACTATATCATTATTTTAAGATTCTAAGTCATTATTTCGAAGCTGCTCATCATTTTGAGATACTATGTAATTAGTTTGAGATACTAAGTCATTATCTCCAGAAAGTTTATCATTATGTTGACTTACAGTATTGTTTTTTTCACCACATTGGCGAAAATGGGCTTCCCATAGTTCACACCCCCAAATCCGGTAAAGAATAGATTTCACTCTGCACTCTAAATTCTCATGTAATTGTATTATATTATTGACACTGGACCCATGCTAATGTCATAGACATCACTACATCATGAATGAAATTGGCATTCATGAAGAAAGATAGGCCTACAGACTAACCCATTCTTTATAGTAATTTATTAACCTTAAGAATAACCTAGCAGTGGCACATTTGGGGATGAAGGGATGCCATGTTTCATTTAACTTAACTTGAAAACGTCCATTAAATTTTATTAGGCTACCTTTTGCATACACTGACTTTAAAGCAACTATAGGCAACTTGTGTATTAACATATTATCAATACATTTCTTCTGATAGGACATTGTAATGGCTATGGGAAACTGAAAAAATCGCGGTTCAGATCAGTCCTCTTGAAGTTTCAATATTTAACACAAATTTTGTCTGTCACCGGGCATGATCTTCCTCAAAACTGTGACATTTCTTTATAGCACAAGGGAATACGTCACCATATAAAGAAGAGATGTCCATACTTGGAGAATAGTCGTTGATCGTGCTAGCGATATGCAGTGACCACAAGCATTCTTCATGTCTTCTTTGCGACGGTTAGGGAAAATAATTACACTAAGCAAACGGTAGGGGTCGCCAAAATCATCTCCTACAGATACGTTGCCTCTAGTAACTTTAATAATAATGAAACCACTCCTTTTTTTTTTTTTCATCCGATGGGGGTGACACTGTCCTAATAAAATATAATATGATAGCCCACTCTTTAGCAAATAGTTGTATTTTAGTTCATAATAAGTCAGAAGGAAAACAATATAACGGTTTATTTGATAATTCAATTGCAAATTATGTTGTCTACACAAACTAATGCAACAATTATAAGTACTACAACTTTTACCTTATTTTATATACCATAATTTAGAAGCATGTTGTGGAAAGTTCATCATGAGAGATTAAACCGGTGAAACAAAAAAAATTCTAATGCAAAAAATATCATGGGTATTCTTCCTTAGCAAATTGACCTTTACAGAGTGCAGCCTACAGGAACTTCCTATTGTTTAAACTGGAAGTGTTCCAAATTAAATAAATAGTAACAGAGCGCCAATTCCAACGTCTTCAAGTCAACCTTCAGTCATTTTATAAAACATTTGAAATATTCTTCTTTAACGTATAAATAGTGTCTGTTATGTTTTTTTCTGCAAAATACATTAAATTACCTTGTTAAAATCCCAAAAAATGTATCTTCTCCTTCTGCCTCATTAAAAATTCCTGAATCTGAGTTGCCCCGCCCCCCTCTATTCGAATACCTGCCCAGCCCCCACCCCCCTCCTCTACCGCCCATGAAGGGTGGTTGGTTAAAAGTGGTTACTTAAAAATTTGTGAGTCCTTGGTGCACTGTAGTTTCAAAGAAATGCTCAGCCATGGTGTTAGCTACTTATTTTGCTCCTGATATGTTTTGTAGCACATGAAAAACACCACAAGGACAAGTTAAAAACTTGATTTTCACTGGAGGGCATCTTTAAACAAGTTTCGAATTATAGTTATATAGGTAATTAGATTGCTGATAGGCGTGCCATTTACATTGGCTACATCTGTACAGGGAAACCTTGTCCTTCATTGGCAAGATTCACTGCACCTAATGTAAATCTAGCATCCTTGTAGAGAAAGTTTATGACTTGTGAATTTGCTCTAATGTGTGCAGGTTTGATCATCAGTCTTGAAAAGGAGCTGGTTCCACTGATTGAGGAATTGAGGCAGGTGGTGGAGGTTGCATAAAAGCCAAAATGTAGCCAAGTCAACCATTGGATTGATTGTTCCTTTGCCTAAATAAAGGTCTGAGACCAAACTTGTCTAAAGCTATGACAGATGCAATCTTTCTATTTCTCTGTGAAGCACACAAACACTAACAGATTTTTACCTAAATTGACTGTCATTTTTCGATGTTGTAGATATTATATTGTTTTTCCTGATTTTTTTAATATTTGAATGTTACCCTTGAATTTTTTATTAAATTGTGACATTTGTCTTCTTTTAAAAAACAACAAAAAAACATCAACACCACATAATTAAGTGACAATAAAAGTTTAAAATTAATAAATATTAAATAATATAAATTCTGATTACACAGGTACCTGTACACCGGTACACCTTCACTTCATAAAAAGGTTTAAAACCCAAAGTTAAAAACTGGAAATTCTACATATTAGTCCACTGCTAAATTAAAATACTTGTAACTATTTGCATTTCTATTTACATTTGAGCAAAAATATATACAGTGCCTTGCAAAAGTATTCACCCCCCTTGGCTTGTTACTTATTTTGTTACATTACAACCTGTAATTTAAATGTTTTTTTAATCTGAATTTTAAGTGACAAAATAGTCTAAGTTGGTGAAGTGAAATGAGAAAAAAATATATATAAAAAATTATTTTTAAAAATTAAAATCTGGAAATTGGCATGTGCATATGTATTCACCCCCTTTGCTATGAAGCCCCTCAAAAGTTCTGGTGCAACCAATTACCTTCAGAAGTAACATAATTAGTGAAATGAAGTCCACCTGTGTGTAACCTAAGTGTCACATGATCTGTCAGTATAAACACACCTTTTCTGAAAGGTCCCAGAGGCTGCAACACCACTAAGCAAGAGGCATCACACCATGAAGACCAAGGAGCTCTCCAAACAAGTCAGGGACAAAGTTGTTGAGAAGTACTAGTCAGGGTTGGGTTATAAAAAAATATCCAAATCTTTGATGATCCCCGGAGCACCATCAAATCCATCATCTTCAAATGGAAAGAACATGGTACCACAACAAACCTGCCAAGAGAGGGCCGCACACCAAAACTCACAGACCGGGCAAGGAGGGCATTAATCAGAGAGGCAGCACAGAGACCAAAGGTAACCCTAAAGGAGCTGCAGAGTTCCACAGCAGAGACTGGTGTATCTGCGCATGGGACCACAATAGGCCGTACACTCCATAGAGCTGGGCTTTATGGAAGAGTGGCCAGAAAAAAGCCATTACTTATTGTTAAAAATAAGATGGCACGTTTTGAGTTTGCCAAAAGGCATGTGGGCGACTCCCCAAATGTATGGAGGAAGGTGCTCTGGTCAGATGAGACTAAAATTGAACTTTCTGGCCACCAAGGAAAACGCTATGTATGGTGCAAACCCAACACATCCCATCACCCCAAGAACACCATCCCCACAGTGAAACGTGGTGGCAGCATCATGCAGTGGGGATGTTTTTCAGCAGCAGGGACTGGGAAACTGATTCGAGTTGAGGGAAAGATGGATGGTGCTAAATACAGGGATATTCTTGAGCAAAACCTGTTTCAGTCTGCCTGTGATTTGAGACTGAGACGGAGGTTCACCTTCCAGCAGGACAATGACCCGAAGCATACTGCTAAAGCGACACTCGAGTGGTTTAAGGGGAAACATTTAAATGTGTTGGAATGGCCTAGTCAAAGCCCAGATCTCAATCCAATTGAGAATCTGTGGTCAGACTTGAAGATTGCTGTTCACAAGCGGAAACCATCCAACATGAAGGAGCTGGAGCAGTTTTGCCTTGAGGAATGGGCAAAAATCCCAGTGGCAAGATGTGGCAAGCTCATAGAGACTTACCCAAAGCGACTTGCAGCTGTAATTGCCGTAAAAGGTGGCTCTACAAAGTACTGACTTTAGGGGGGTGAATAGTTATGCACGCTGAAGTTTTCTGTTATTTTGTCCTATTTGTTGTTTGCTTCACAATTAAAAAAAAATCACATCTTCAAAGTTGTAGGCATGTTCTGTGGATAAAATGATGCAAACCTTCAAACAATCCGTTCTAATTCCAGGTTGTGAAGCAACAAAACATGAAAAATGCCAAGGGGGGTGAATACTTTTGCAAGGCACTGTAAGTGGATGCAATTTAACAAAGAACACATATTAAATTTTTTGTGTAATTTATTGACCAAGATAATCAGACATTAAATGTCTTAGTGTGACAAAGTATTGTAACATTTAGAATTAACGGTTTTGTTACGGGGGTAGTTAGTCAGTTTTAATAAAGAGAATGGCAATTTGGGTGGCCCTACTCTATTTAAAGAACAAAAACATGGGTCTTCACTATTATATTGTGATCTGCAAATGATCTGCATGCTTGTGATGGTTAATGTCAATGTTGGACACTATTAGCTTATGCTAGGACGAGGAAGGCTTGGCACCATTGATCAAACTGAAAAAAAACACAATAAACCAAAACCCAACAAAATGTGGGTCATACAGGAAGCAAAAAACCCTCACAAGTCAATCTACCATATAAAGCCAGCAGTTCAGACAAAGATATTTAACGTTGGGTTCCTTTGGTCACTAAATACATGAAAATGTATGGGTTTTCTTTATCCAATTACTTGCCTTGGTTGAAAATATATTCAAATTCTAAGTCAAATTCTAAACCGTTCACAGACTTTTTAGCGCTTTTAAAATATATAGGCTTACTTTGTTTAAAAATGTTTAGCCATACAAATAATTCAAAACTTTGTATTGTATCATTGAAGTGAGAATAATAACAAGAATGTTGCTTATTCTTTTCCAATAAAGCAGGGCACTTAATTCAAACCAATTCTGAAACATTGGCTGTACTTCTCTGGTCAATGCCGTAGTTAATCTTTTTTTATCTGTAACTGAGAGCAAAATAGCAGTTTGTCAAAATTAATCAATTTATTTTCACATTTTCCTTTTCTGAAACTCAAACATCCAAAAAACATTGATCAATATGTACTGTAGAAAAAGATTAGAATGTGCTTATCCATTTTGAGTAAACTAACTAGTAAAACCACTTGACAAGAAAGGGTTATACTAGGATTTGGTATGTCGTGTTATTTTATTTTCCTTTTAGTGATGTAAACAGTCCAATAGTTTGTATATGCATCTTCACTGAATATACAGTTATGGAGCCTAACCCCCCCCCCCCCCCCCCCCCCCCGTGATATGACATGAAGTGCCACCCCTACTGAAGACTCCTAATATAACATATCGAAAATTTGTGAAAGCCTTATAATAGCTCAGTTCTAAATATGTTAACTTTGAAAGTGCATTGACAAATGCTATTTTATTAATAACCACTGGTCAATCTTGTGTTTGGGAAACTTGCTCACCAGCTTCCATCTCAGGATCCTGATCCATTCATCGGTCTCTACTCCAGTCTTGGCACATAGATAGAATGTCCTCTCAGGAAAAACAAGACTAAATAAAAAACATAAGGTGGGTCAGTAAATAACCTGAAAAACCATAGATGTAAAGTACTTTAACAATCTGTAGAAGTTTAGGCCATAGTAAGCAATGTCTAATCGGAACAAGTCATTCTTCTGCAACACAATCTATTACGCCGACTTCACACATAATGAATTACTCATTTTATATTGCATATCTATAATTATTATTTGATTTATCAAATCCGTTGGCAGTTTCACTGAGATTACAGAGCCACTGATGCAGTGGCGGATCTAAGGGGTGGCATGGGGTGGCCATGGCCACTGTGGACTGAAGCCTGGCCACCCCACTGGCCACCCTGTCCCCAGTCGTAATTTTTTCTTAATGTTTTTTTTTTTAGAGGGGGAACCATTTCCTTACAGCCACAACAGGCTGGATGCCGTTTAGGTGCGTACTGTACATAACTATATCGACTGCCAGGACTAGTGTTGCTAACTTAGCGATTTTATCGCTTGATTTATTAAATTTTTAGACCCTCCTAGAGACTTTATTTATAAAACGCAACTAGCGACAAATCTAGCGATTTATTCAGACTTTCAGGGAAAATGTAAGAAATGTATCCAAATCTATTAAATCATAACTTATTCTGGCTCTTCTGCCAGCAGCGAGGGTGGCTCTCTCACCCTCTACCCTTCTGTGCAGTGTGTTTCAGGTAGGCGTGAGAGAGCGAGTTTCTATGGTTACATGGACGCTCTTTCTCTTGGTAGCTTTTAAACTTAATCGCGCTTTGAACAGTCCCCCTCCTTATTCCCTTATTATGGCAAACTGTTTATATCTCATATTGCTTTCTAAAATGGCATCGTCAAAGAACACTTTACAAATTACAAACCTACATTTCACCCCACCAACATTTTTTATTTCACCTTTTTTAATTCAAACACACAATGTCCCTGTAGTCAGCTTGTGATTATTTAAACAAAGATTTCTTTATGTTCCTTTTCTAAATGTATAATTAGGTAGCCTCTCCCCTCTAGCAACCCACACACACCAACCACAAAGCATTATTCAAATTAGTACGCGATGATGCCGTGCACATGCAAATGCATAGAGATAAAACTAAATATGATTTGATGGTTATTTATACTTATAGCTTTTATTGCAATAACCTGCTTTTGACTCCCATTATAACCGATTTACAACTAATCCCTGGTAAAATGGCTGCCAATTTTGGACATTTTTGTGTGGCACTGTTGCATCACATACCAACTAGAAATCAGTATTTTGTGGAATAACCCTGATTTTCAAAGTTCTATTATGTCGTTTCAATTTAATATTAACTTGTTTTCTTTGCATTACTCAAGGTCTGAAAAACTGCATGTTTTTTTGTTCGTTTTTTTACCAGTTTCTGAATTTTTTTTGCACTTTCTGCTCTAAATGGCAACATTCATATCTGGAATTTGGTAAAAGATGTCTAATTTTATAGAGTACAACAACAATGTTTTTTACTCATACAAAATAAATAATAAAACCAGAGAAACTGACAATTATGGAGTGGGCTATAAAAAAATCTGAGCTGTATGCTGATGTCGTTATTTTACCCTGCAAGAATATACTGTATATAGTGGGGTTCAAAAGTCTGAGACCACATTGAAAATCTCTAATATTTTCACGTAAACCTGGAAATAATCAGAAAGTTGAGTATTCAGAAACATTTAAAAACACAAGAAGTTATGTCATGTAAAATGAAGAAGAAATATTTAAGATTCTGCACTATTTCTAGGTCAGTAATGCAATTTAAGAGAATTTGGAGCATTGATCAACTTAACTCCTTTGTACAAAAGGTTAGAGTTCCTTGAGTTGTATCCCTTTCAATGAAGCATGCGCTCAGATGACACCAGGTAGATTTGATCTACTCATCAGAGGCTTGTTAAAGTAACTCAACTTGCAGCCAGTGTTCACCTGTTATAAATATGGCTGTGCCACAAGATTCCAGCAGATCATTAACTAAGTAGCATTGTGATAGTGGGAAAATGGCATCAGTGAAAGTGTCAGAAGTCAAATTGTTAGTCTAAGCTAAGAGGGCAGTAGACAATATGTCTCTCTCAGGGCCTTTCTCAGAGTCAAATCATGGCTAGACTAAAGGTTTCCACGGGGTTGGTGCATGGAACCGGAAGGGGGTGTTTTGCCTACTCTGGAGTTGGACACCTGCACTGAATTGACTACACCCTGACCAAGGAGAAGTACCACTCCATTCTTTAGCGACATGCCCTCTAGTTTGCATCTTTGTGGACAATGATTCATACTGCAGCAGGATAATGACTCCAAACACGCCTCAAAGCTTTTCAAGAACTACTTGAAGACCAAAGAAGACCAAGGAGTCCTGGCTGTCATGGACTTTCCTCCACAATCACCTGACCTGAACCCCATTGAACATTTATGGGGGCACTTGAAGACTGAGAAAGCCAAGCGATCTGTGACATCACAAGAAGCTCTTGGAACATTGTCAAATCATGCTGGGATAACATGGGTCATCAGGTTTTGCACAAACTTGTGGACTCCATGCCAGCTTGAGTGCATCCTGTCATTAAAGCAAAAGGGGGACATACAGTACTGTGCATAGGTTTTAGGCACGGGATGCTGTTTTGAAGGCGAAGGGTGGTCACACCAAATGTTGATTTGATACAGATTTGCTTTGCCCTCACTTTGTATTTTATGAATTGATCAAAAATAAGCAATTAACATTTATATTTTTATACACATGTATTTTTTCCTAACTTTAAAGACTTCACACCTGGCTAAAACTTTTGCACAGTACTGTACATACATGCATTTCAGAATATCTTATATGTAAGTTTTTCAAAGATTCAACTTCTCACTGAAATTGTTAAGCTGGTATCATTTGTAATGAAATAAAATAGTATTACATTCAAAACAAATACAAAATCGAAGTATCTTGACTAGTGGTCTCAGACCTTTGGACCCCACTAATGTGCGGGTGTGTATATGTATGTATGTATATATATATATATATATATATATATATATATATATATATATATATATATATATATATATATATATTATTATTATTAATATTATAATATATATGTGCCACCTCAAAATTACCACTGGTCCCACACTGGCAACCCCATAGAAAATTGTCTGGTTCCCGCCACTGCACTGATGACCCTTTTATTGAAGAATAGTTGCACCCTGGTGTCTTCATGTTGTCACATAAAGCGAGCAATAAAAGAAAATACATTTGTTTGTTCTGTTGTGTGGCCCCCAATGGGTGTTGTAAATACGTCAATGGCCCTGATAGAAAAAAGGTTCCCCACCCCTGCACTACACGATTTCAGCACAATTTTCCGCTCGCTGACAAGTTTTTTTAAATCGCAGACAAAAGCCCCAGGTCGCAGGCATATCGTAGCGCGCTCTCATGGGCAACGATCGTGTAGTGTGAACTGCTCACAATACGGTCTGAGACAGTCGCAGATGCGTCACCGATGCCTCACAACTCCCGTCAGTTGCTATGGCGACGCTGTTAGGAGAGGACGCTGGCGTCGTTTGTTTGCTGCCTCTGCTCAGCATTTTGGGCAGATTTATCAGTGTAATTTTGTTTTGTCTTCTTTACATTTGTGTTGGTTGTAGTGTTTTGTATTCCCCGCTATTTTAACGCTGAGGGACACTTATCACCGATAAGCCGGTATTGTTGGCAAGGAATTGTTTTTGTGGTTTCTAGACTAACAGGCTAGCCTTGGAGTTGGACTTCACTACTGTACTACGGTCTCACACGGACTGGCATGGCACCGGAGTGCCCCTTCTCTCAGCTGTTCAGCTTTGGTGGCTACAACACTCCGAACTACAGCGAGTTTTGGATTTCTTCGCCGGGCCAGCTGCAGTTTCCTGACGATTGTTGTTCCCTGGGTCGGAGCGCTCCATCCCCTCTGTCATGACGAAAAAGTGCATCTGCAGGCGACGCAGTTCCTAACGTCACTGCGGTGACCGGGCGTTCGATGCTGCAGGGGCCGTCTGTGGATTGCCCTCGCAGACCATCTGAGGATGCCTCAGAGTACCCACTTTTAAATCAGGCTTAAAAACATTTCTATTGGAGACCTTCTGCTAAATTGTTTTAACATTCGAAAAGCTGACGTGTTTGTTGTTCAATGTATTTAAACTAACAGTGATCCAAAAATCATTACTAATCACTTATGAACGTAATCATTACTTAAGCATTTAAAGCAGTCACGCTACAAGTGAACGAAAGAGTCTGTGCCCATAAAACCACTTAGCCTACGGTTGCCCGGCTTAAATTTTCTTCTAAGGATGCTTAGAAATAAATTAGTTGCATAAAATCACTATAAGGATTTCCTTAGGATGTTTTAAGTAAAACCCCGTTGGTGTCGCCTATTTTCCTCAAACAATTTTGAGGGAACTATACCAGTCTCCTAAATCAAAACAAATGTGTGGTGCATAGAACAATGGCTGGTTTTGGTGATTGAAGAGGAGGAAGAGATATCAAGATGCATTTTTCGGCCAAACATTAAATTTAACTAAATGTCTCATATAGCGTTGTAGTGAAACTCACCAGTTTTTGTCGACTCCAGTTTACGTTTGACTATCTCTTTTCTTGCTGTCACAGTAATGTTTTCAATTTTTTTTATAACTTTGTCCGCTTCATAGCGAGATTTCTCGGAGTGATTATTTTGTCCTTTAGTTCTTGCCACAACTTCTGTTTTTAAGTACATGTTACGGCTGGATTAAATTTGCTTCGCATATTCTTCAAGAAGAACAACATTCTCATCTTCTGTCCAGTATGGCTTTCTTTTTGTAATCTCTATGTTGTCCATTTTGGAGAAGTTCATTTATAGCACTGCAGTGCTGTCAAGTAGACCAAATGTTAAGCTCCTTTAACCCATTAAAGTATGATGCTGCGAGTGAAACGTAACCATGGTAATGGAAGTGCTGTAATATGACAGTAACTACCTTGAAAGCAGTCTAAACACTTAAGCACTAAGTGGACTACCTAAGAGGCTTTATGCAACACTCCCCAATGAACCCCATAGCTTAGGGAAATATTTTGAATAAGGACCAAAATTAAGGTAGTTTACGCAACTGGGCACAGACCCTAAAGCTGAACTACTAATTTATGTTTTCTATATACTGTGCCTATGCAGCTATCATGTGCCAAATGAACGAATGACTCAAACAAGAGCACCCAATTGAGAGATGAACGACTCATTTTTATTTCCGATACTGAGCCTATGCGGCTGTCGTGTGAAAAATGACCTGAAGACCCAGTCCAGGGCTGAACTACTCATTTCTGTTTCCTATTCTGTCTTTCGAGTATTTTGTAGCTTTCAATGTGACTGCTAGGCTTAGCGAGTAGGCCTACAAGTTTTTTTTATGTAACATTTTGGTGTGTATGTATAGCACACTTTTACTATGTGCAAAATGTTAAGGAAAACCTTCTTATAAATAAATACATCTTAAAGTTTTAAAAGTTTTTTGGGCTAAATACAACACATCACGTTTCAGTAAAGGAGTATATTGCAACTATTTTTGGTGACTTAATTATCGTTGTGAGTGAATCATAACTACGGCGGAATCGTAACTACATAACCATCGCAAACTAAACATTTCTCTTTTCAATGCTGAGCCTATAGTAGTAGTCAAGTGACAAATTCACTTCACTCAAATCCTTTGTTCTGCGATGATGGAGGTCGAAAATGCTTTTGGACAAAGGCGTTATTTATTAAAGAGAAATTACATTGACCTTAGCTGGCCATATGCCAGACATTGTTGCCTCTTGTCGCATTTTACGCAATGTTTGTTAAATACTGATGCGCCGATCCTAAACCAATGAGGTTTCTTGATTATAACCCGGGTCAAGTAGCCCTTTCACACCAACACTATTTTGTTAATGTAGGGTCAAATCTGGCAAGGGAAATTATTTATTGTATTGAGACTTTGGGCAGGCGCCATTCCCTTTCCTGGAGAGTGCACCTCACCAGTAGCGCAAACAATTCAGCAAGCAGGTTCCATCGGCCCAAACAAGGGCGTCCTCATTTTCAGACAGACCCATGGCCTACTATTGTGATTTGTCCATCACTGTCCGCAGTCCGCACCCACGTCTCATTCAACCAGTCTAGCCAGCTAGCAGCCAATTAGGGATGCGCGAGTCAACCCACAACCCGCAGGTCGGGTGGGTTCGGGTAAGCTTACAAGAAAATATTGCGGGTTCGGGCGGGCTATTCAAAGTAACCAAGCAGCGTTACTTACTTTGTACGTGTGCATTACTTGTCCACCTTCTCTTCCCCTCAATCTGTCACTCTCTCCCTCTCTCTCAAACACACACACAAGCAGAGGTGCCATCACCAGTGTAAAAGTAGTTTTGCCAAACTTTCTCGCCAATCACCATAATATGGTGTAAGCATTAGATAAAGAACTCATGAAGCTACCTATTTTGTACTGTGCTGTTATTGTATGTTTAAATGTGAAACATTTGTGAATAACTAACAATGGATTAATGTAATTATGAATATTATCACTGGGCGGTGGCCAAGAAGCATGAACCCCCATTAAAGGTGCAGTATGTAAGTTTGAATTTCTAGCAATAGATTACATTTTTATGTTTTTTTATTTTTATTACATACTTTCTGGAGGATATCATTAAACCAAATGCTCAGAGAGAAGGTGGGTTATATATGAGCGCCCTGGGACCTGTATTCAGCTTTTAAAAAATCTAGGGATGCCCGCCTATCCCCAACCAATCAGGAGAGTTTTGCAAGGAGTAAGGGCTACCTGCCTATCAATCACCTCGCGTGCACACTCCTAGGTAAAATTCCTGCTTACAGCGTCACCCTCCAAACAAACTTGTTGTTACAATTCGCGTTGCAGACAAACGTAGCAGTGTTGTGAACTAGTTCTGCAGTTGCAAGGCGGCTGAAGTCGTTGCATGTCGTCGCAAAAGACTTGGCTTGTCAAATCGCCAAGTGCAGTTTTAGAACGTTAGGAAGTATCGCGCCAGATTTATGTCAAAAATGCATTATTCGTTTACATGCACATGTTGGATATACTCGTCAACGTATAGTAGCTATGGTGCAAATATCAGCTAAATAAAAACGATTGTCATGCACTAGCTCATACTAATAAGGGAATCAAATTATGAAATAGTTTTTGTTAACGTTAGCTAACTGTATGTCGTTCTAATGGAAACGGTCATTTGTGTCCGGAATCAGACATCGCTTTATGCGTTGTTGGTGAGAACCAAAAATATGCACAACATACACATGATTCATGAAACACTGCCTTGCTCAGGCTCATGAGGTCAAGTCAGAGCGCGCACAGGCATGTGTGGGGTGGGCCATTGAGAGGGATAGGAGGGACCAAAGACTCAGGAGGTTGGCCTTTTTGAGTGTTGTGATTCAAATTCTTGCCATTTTTGCCCCAATTCTCTAGAACTACATACTGCACCTTTAAGACCATTATAATATCTATCTGTATACATTATAAGTTAAGTCTCATCAACAGCTGACAGCTACAGTCATGTACTTGTCATATACAAACTCCATTTTTGTATAAATATATTAATTACAATGTTGAAATTCATCAATATGTATGTTCAAGGCCATAGCCAGGATTTTGGAAATACTGAGGTCATCTGGTCATGAGTCCTTGTTCGAGAATTTCAGTAAGACTATAGCATAAATCTATGCATTTGAACGCATTTGAGTAACACAAATCACTCAGGAAATCATGTCAGACTTTGTCAGCGCTGACACATTAATTATACTAGTCTAATTTTCATTTAACACAAGATAAGTCACAAATATGGCCAATATTGAAATTACTCTTCTGTTCAGTTTCTCATTGCATTGAAATCCCTTTCACCATTTAACAAATTGAGCAGAGCATCTTTCAGGTTTGGCTATCTTTCAGGGCTGGCCTGACAAGTGTTCAAAAACTCATTACTATAGTTTATTCCTTCACTAGATTATTTTTTTCCCTTTCTCTTGCTATCTTCTCCTCTTGTCTCTCTCTTCTTGGAAGAACCTGCTCTCTCACTCTCCTCTCTTCTTTTTTAATTTTAATTAAAAAAAAACCTTTTCAGTTACATATATGGAGATTGTATAACGTGTCATCATCAACATCGGACATAATAGCAGCATTTTCATTCATTAATAAATAGCATGATTAATGTTTATGGAAAAATAGTTTATCCAACCTGTAGGCCTATAGGCAGCAAATCCTAAATTTACATAGGCCTACATTTGAAATGCATTTATTATTATATTTGAGCAAGAATTTAAATATATTTTAAAGAGCAGGTACTGCCAAAGAGGAAACACTGTCACCAATACCTGCTGTCTCTATTCGTCCTCTCACTCGCCTTCTCCTTCTCTTTTTATCTCCTGCCTTGCAACCGCTATCCCAGTGACGAAAGTAAACACTAGTGTTGGCTAGCTTACTGAGTTAGCCTTCTAACTTACATTTTCTCTCGCCAAAATGTAACCTAACTTCAGAGCAATATTTAGCCCGATTGCCAACAAGCTAGTCTAACAAGCCTGATACCAATATATTCCTCCGGTTGTGTAGTTTCATGTGATGACAATAGTATAGTTGCGCTAGCTTAAATGAGCCCGCTAGAGCTCGCGTGTAACAGCGCAAATTGTATGGGGAGAAAAGAAAAAAATACTAGAAAAATATCGAGGACATGACCTTGGTGTCCTCAATGGTAGCCATGGCTCTACATTAACATTGACAAGTGCTTTACAAATAGATGGATGTGATTATTCACGAGTATGTATTACATTCAACAACCTTTAGCTTTAATGTATTACTGTCATGCTTCCTAAGCAACATCTTATAAAATACACTGTAAAAAAAATTCACTGTAAATTTAAAGATTTGTTTTACAGTCAGTGTAGAATAATAACATGTGAAGTCTAGCTTGAGCATCGGTCACGATCGCTCGAGCAGTTTCCCGCTGTCTCTGGTAGTAGCGGCCTGGCTGGAGAATAGTAGAGGAACAATGCAACTATTAAAACAAAGTACACGCGCACCACAGCCGCATCTTGTCCATTAATAAAGTTTGAATGTGTTCATATATAGCAGCAGATGCAAAAGGATTATTCATTACACACAATTAGATTTTTGTTGAAGGTTGCTGAGGTCTTCTACATGAAATAAACGCTATATGGTCTGCGAAAAAGTAGTATTGCCAGGCAATACTTGTTTGAGAAGTAGTATTGCCATGGCAATACTGGCAATACTGACGGCGGCGGCCATGCACACAAGCATGTGTTTTAGTGTTGAGGCTTCCTCTAGAGATTTCTCTGTTAAGATGATATGCATCGTTTGTGTGTGTGCATGATTCAAACTTCCCTCCATGGTGGTAAGGCTAGGAGTATGGAGGGGAGCACAACAACCCGTGTTCGTAGTGGGTGGGATGTTTAGCAAGTGATTTGAATGTCCAGAACCGGTATATAAGTAAAAGCCCCAAGGTGGGGAGGTATTTATTGTGCAGACACAACGATATAACAACTGTGACAATATAATAATCATGAACCAGACGAATGTACTAGGGAAGAGCAGCAAGAGCAGACTGTCAAATCAAAGAAACAAAACTACAGACCCTAACTTTCCTACTCCTTAACTGCCTACAAACACTTTACAACTTTAATACTACAAAAGGGGTGACAACTGCTCATTCCTAACCTAGTGTGTACAGACAGCAAGTTACCTACGTGATGCAGTGTAAGCCCACGGGTATCTTACCTAGCTCTTCTTTGTGACAGAATGGGCATAACAAAACACAGTGCTGAGTACTGACTAAATGGAGAAAACGGTGTGGATCAAAATAAATGCTGTATTGTATACAGGGACTAACAAAAGATAAAAGGGAATTAACAAGAAGATCAAAGTATAGTGATAGACACCATCATACGAACAGACAGATGACGCACAGGGATAAACCCACTAAAAAGCACAGAACACCAATAAGGGTAAACCTTAGCTAAGTGAGAGCGAGTAACTAAGTACGACCACCAACACAGAATACACAATCGAAAAACAGGAATCTCTCACTCTACCAGAGACTACTAGAGGGAAGGTTTTTGAATGAGACAGACAATCTCATGATTGGTCCGTCGACGGATGACAGCTGATGGGTGATTGGGGAAAGGACCAAGGGGAGACTGACACCTGAATGGACGAGATAATGAAGGCGAGAACAGAAAAGGAAGACAAGAAAACCATATACACATACACAATACATACAATACGAACACCAAATATGGGTGGACATAACAGTGTATGTGTGTGTGCCCTCTGTGTGTGAGAGAGAGCGAGAACGAGAGGCCGAGATTTCATGTCTTTAATGAAGGGTTACTTGTTTTGCTGCTATTCAACAATAAAGACCGCAGTTTGGAACAATTCATCTGTTTATTAGCTGCGACCAGCCGCTCTATAGCTCGCTATGTCGGTTGATTGTCGTGTATGTACGTGGCCGTAGCTTTTGCAAATACGCTCGTTTAGCCTAGATCTTCCCAGCGGGAAGGGGAGAAAGAGAGCACTCTTGCTCTCAGCTCCCTAGCTGCCGTGGCGCTCAGTCCTGACAAGTGTGCTTCTATAATGCATAAAGTTGGTGGTTTACGGGTCGGGTCATCGATTAACGCATATTTTTCCGGGTTGGACGATGCGGATTGGGTCTCATAACGGGTCGGGTAGGTGTATTAAAAAACCTTGACCCACGCCATCACTACAGCCATTGCTAATTTAAATCAAAACAACTTGTCACGTCTTGATCAACAACTGTTTCAAACCGTCATCATCATCATCATCATCGTCATCCGCTTTGTCCGGGGTCGGGTCGCGGAGGTAGCAGTTCAAGCAGGGAGAATGGACGAGATAATGAAGGCGAGAACAGAAAAGGAAGACAAGAAAACCATATACACATACACAATACATACAATACGAACACCAAATATGGGTGGACATAACAGTGTATGTGTGTGTGCCCTCTGTGTGTGAGAGAGAGCGAGAACGAGAGGCCGAGATTTCATGTCTTTAATGAAGGGTTACTTGTTTTGCTGCTATTCAACAATAAAGACCGCAGTTTGGAACAATTCGTCTGTTTATTAGCTGCGACCAGCCGCTCTATAGCTCGCTATGTCGGTTGATTGTCGTGTATGTACGTGGCCGTAGCTTTTGCAAATACGCTCGTTTAGCCTAGATCTTCCCAGCAGTAGTGCCGCGGCGCTCAGTCCTGACAAGTGTGCTTCTATAATGCATAAAGTTGGTGGTTTACGGGTCGGGTCATCGATTAACGCATATTTTTCCGGGTTGGACGATGCGGATTGGGTCTCATAACGGGTCGGGTAGGTGTATTAAAAAACCTTGACCCACGCCATCACTACAGCCATTGCTAATTTAAATCAAAACAACTTGTCACGTCTTGATCAACAACTGTTTCAAACCGTCATCATCATCATCATCATCGTCATCCGCTTTGTCCGGGGTCGGGTCGCGGAGGTAGCAGTTCAAGCAGGGCATCCCAAACTTCCCTTTCCCGGGCCACATTAACCAGCTCTGACTGGGGGATTCCAAGGCGTTCCCAGGCCAGTGTGGAGATATAATCCCTCCACCTGGTCCTAGGTCTGCCCCGCGGCCTCCGCCCAGCTGGACGTGCCTGGAACACCTCCCTAGGGAGGCGGCCAGGTGGCATCCTTACTAGATGCCCGAACCACCTCAACTGGCTCCTTTCTACGCAAAGAAGCAGCGGCTCTACTCCGAGTCCCTCACGAATGGCTGAACTTCTCACCCTATCCCTAAGGGAGACGCCAGCCACCCTCCGGAGGAAACTCATTTCCGCCGCTTGTATCCGCGATCTCGTTCTTTCGGTCATGACCCACCCTTCATGACCATAGGTGAGAGTAGGAAAGAAGATAGACCGGTAGATTGAGAGCTTTGCCTTCTGGCTCAGCTCTCTCTTCGTCACAACGGTGCGATAAAGCGACTGCAACACCGCACCCGCTGCTCCAATTCTCCGGCCCATCTCTCGTTCCATTTTACCCTCACTCGAGAACAAGACCCCAAGATACTTGAACTCCTTCACTTGGGGTAAAGACTCATTCCCTACCTGGAGTAGACAATCCATCGGTTTCCTGCTGAGAACCATGGCCTCAGATTTGGAGGTGCTGATCCTCATTCCAGCCGCTTCACACTCGGCTGCGAACCGATCCAATGAGTGCTGCAGGTCGCAGACTGATGATGCCATCAGGACCACATCATCTGCAAAAAGCAGTGATGCAATCCTCTGCCCACCAACCCGCAGCCCCCTCCCCGCGGCTACGCCGTGAGATCCTGTCCATGAATACCACAAACAGGATAGGTGACAAAGCGCAGCCTTGGAGGAGGCCAACCCTCACCGGAAACGAGTCCGACTTACTGCCGAAGACCCGGACACAGCTCTCGCTTTGGGAGTACAGAGATTGGATGGCCCTGAGTAGAGACCCCCTCACCCCATACTCTCGCAGCACCTCCCACAGTATCTCCCGGGGAACCCGATCATACGCCTTCTCCAAATCCACAAAACACGTGTAGACCGGATTGGCATACTCCCAGGCCCCCTCAAAGATCCTCGCGAGGGTAAAAAGCTGGTCCGTTGTTCCACGACCAGGCCGGAAACCGCATTGTTCCTCCTCAATCCGAGGTTCGACTATCGGTTTCAAACCGATTTTGTAAAAATAAATTGAAGTTAAAAAGTTATTAAAAATACACCATTTGATGAACAAAACATTAGCTACCAATACCTCTATAAATAAATATGTAAACGTGCAAAACTAAAAAATATCTATGAACAAACGAAATAATTTGAGCTTCACTGTGCTTAGTCAGCCTGTTAGGGCACCATAGCAACCATGGAACTGAATAATAATAGTGCCAGACAATGATGAAAATAGGGATGTTCCTAGCGACTAATTTCCCTGACGTTTAAACGGAAGTTTAAATTTAGACTAGTCAACTAGTCTAAAATTAGGAAAACAGTCAGAAAAGTCCCCAGAATTCTTTGGGATATTCACCAAAAAAAGCTAAACCATGAAGAAAAGACATTTAATTAAATATATAAAATCTCTTTAATGTATAATGCCAATGAACTGCAATACATAAACAAAAATATATCTTATTTAAAATTTTCACCACCGTTATCCCCTCCATGATTCTTCAATTTACGGTCCCATCTGTAGCCTATTTTGAACGCTCAATCTAACCTAGCTCGAGGGAGTGGACGAAAAGATAATGTGACAAGCTAAAAGACAGCGCTACGTTGTTTTGATACTGTGTCGAAAAAACCCTACACCGCTAGTAACCTTCTCTATTTGCAGGTTAACGTCCACATGCTGAATGTGGTTACGCATTGCTCCGATCTAGTGACATTACGTGCCAGTTAATTCTGACACAGCCCACAATACAACCTTATTCCCTCAGTCCAATTATGTAGACGATCAGAGCACTGCCAAACTACGCTGGTTTTACGTGACATCATTATTTGTCCCACTTTCCTCCTTGCTGGTTTAACTTACAGTTCATTGTGTTTAGTTTTTTCCCTCATTTTTTTTGTCCACTGTTAACCTTAGTAACTAATGTTCGTTTTTGAAATAGCAACATTTGACTAGGAAGACACGTTTCAGTGCAAGTTATGTCAATATGTAATTTAAATGAGTACATAAATATAATAATACGTTTAACCGACTAGTATTTCTGGTGCTGACTAGCAATAGCAGCAACGTTTAACAGACTAGTCGACCAGTCGCGCACATCCCTAGATGAAAGTGGTAATGAAGGGATTGTTAATAAAAACAAGGACTCTATGCACTGCTCTTGAGTATACCTATGACCAATATGTATATTCACATTTTGATTTATTTTGGCTAGAATGAGAGAGCGGGGGTTAACTGCCCAACAACCCTTGAGTCAGTCAAGGGATTATTCTGCCCTTTGCTTGAGACATGACTCCTCTCCTGAACTTAAAATCATGCATTAGTTCTTATGGAGTGAAGCAATATGGAGTGAAGCGATCAGGAAGTCTGACAACATGAGAAGGGTAACGTTTATCAGTCACTTCCAGTGGTGCGATTAACACTGCTTGTGCTTCCTGTAAGGGCTGAGAAACAGCTGCTGATGCTCCAAAGTGGCTATCTGGAACGGGTCGAGGTCCACGCTCAGCAAGCACCCCTGGTGTAGACGCAGTCATCTGAGCATGCTCCATGTTCTCTGGAAGTGGAGCTGTCCCAGCACTATGAGACAAGATCTGATCAGTATGGCGTTTCCAGTGTTCTGGGCTTCCAATATTGGCAGTATGGGACACCAATCCCGTCTGAGATTGAACGACACCCTGGGTCCACTTTCCCTCTCCCCTCCGATAATCACGTGGCCAGACAGCGTCACCCACGTAGAACAACCAAGACTTAGTGCGCCGCTGCCGGTGGAGGCATTGGCCCATCCATGCATGTCCAACAGTAGATGTGACACTGGACTTCAACATGTCAAGTCTAGAATGCAGCCTGCGGTGGAGGAAGAGCATTGCCGGGGTTTTCTTTGTAGTGGAATGAGGAGTGGTCCTGTCGCTTAGAGGAATGGCCTCTACCCTCAGTTGGATCGTGGCAGACCCCCTGGAAGATTTCAAGGAATGTTTCACTGTATTCACAAAACGCTCCGCCAGACCATTTGTGGACGGATGAAAGGGGGCAGACCGCACGTTTCACTCCATTACCCTTCAGAAATGCTGCAAACTCACTGGATGTAAATTGGGGGCCAGTATCAGTAACTAAGACTTCAGGAAAACCATAGCGGCTGAACAAGCCCCTGACCACTTGAATGGTACTGGCAGATGTTGTGGAATCCATCACGTGCGCACTTCTGGCCATTTGGGCATCTACTACCACCATGAACATATGCCCTTTCAAATGGACCTGCAAAATCCACCTGGATTCTTTGCAACAGAACACTTGGCCAAACCCATGGATGTAGAGAAGCGAGACATGGGGATTTCTGTGTGCGCTGGCATGCCTGGCAGATCTTTGACTGTTGTTCAATTTGGGCATCGATTTTAGGCCACCACACATAACTCTGTGCTATAGCGCCTGGGTGTCCTGTGTGCAGCTGTCAAAACAGTGGGCCTCAGTTTGGGAGGAATTATTTGTCAAATTCCCCACATAAGACATTTCTGTTGAACAGTTAACTCATCCTGTCGATGTATTTCCATCACTAGTAAAAGTGTGGGATCTCCTTTTGGCAGCTCATTATTACATTATAAGCTCGATGCTATCGACGTTTTTCATGGTGTCTTTACGGATGTCAGCGCTGCTTACAGGTAAGATCTCCAGCTGATTCACATGAAAAACGTCTACAGCATCGAGCTGATCGTTATGCAGTGTTGTCAATGGCAGCCGCGAGAGCCCATCAGCATTCCCATGAAGCTCTGCTTTCTTGTATTCAATGGAGTAATAATGAGTTGCCAAAAGGAGAGCAAACACTTGCATATGCGTTGCCGCCATAGAAGGAACTGCCTTGCTTGACTGAGAATGGTAGTGATCTGTAAGAAGTGTAAATTTCCATTGATGGAATTTGCGTACTCCAAAGACGATTTCCAGAGCCTCACGCTGAATTTGTGCATAATTCTGTTTACCCTTAAAGATTCTAGATGCAAAAAGCTATTGGCTTTTCTTGACTGTTGGGCAAGTACCGCTCCTACACAGTAAGGTGAGGCATCACATGCTAACCTGATGGGAAGCTTTGGGTCATAATGAATGAGTACGTTCTGTGACAACAACTGCTCTTTTGCTTCCTGGACAGCTCCTTCACATTCTACTGACCAGTCCCATTCCTTCTCCTTATAAAGTAGTCCATTCAGTGGGTTGAGAAAGGTAGCTAAATTTGTCATGAATCTACTGTAGTAGTTTGAGTCTTAAGAAAGACCTTAACTGACGCACATTTGATGGTGCTGGAGCCTCCACAATTGCTCGTACCTTTGCTAGCGATTTGTGTAGCCTAGATGCATCTATGGTGTGCCCCAGGTATTCTAAAGTTTTTAAAAAATTCACACTTTCCTTGTTGAACCTGTGCCTCACAGTGTTCTCACAATGTTCAGACAATTTTTTTAAGATGTTACATATTGAGCTACCAATTCCATGTCTTCCTGATTGCGCTTGTGAAATCAAAATCTCTCCGCAATGACAATGGGTTTGAGCGATAAGTGTAAGTGTCTTGTAACAAACACCTCCACCATTTGCTGATGCGTTTTGTTCCCTGGCTTATCCGAACTCCTACGTTGATGTGCCCATTACACTCAGAAAAACAGCCAGCATCCTTTATTTAATTTGCAGCCATAAAATGTTCAAACCTTTCCACGTAGGTCGTCCACTGCTCCGTGGCCTCATCAAACGCCTCAGTATGACCAATTGTCGCAGCCATGTCATCCACAGAAGTTCCCTCCCCACTCAGCCTATCTGCTTTGCTCACTAGCCTTGTTAGCAATGACTAGCTAGCTGGAGTAGCATGGATGTCATAACGCTCAAACTTTCTCCGGCCTTACGCTAGACCGAAAGAAAATAACCAGAGAATTCTCGTCGCCAATTTGTGTTATGTTATGCCTGGTTCTAATACAATAATACAGACTTTATCGTATATTCTACAATATATCACATACACCATGGGACTGCTTTTGGCTTGTAAACTGAGTTTTCTTTCACTTGATTATTGCAACAAAAACTGCACAAATAGGCGCCACCTAGTGCATGTCATAATGTCAGTCACATACGTTACACTGTTACTCCCAAGTGTGGATGAAGAATAAACCATTGACACTGTAAAAATTGCAAGAGTAAAACTTCTACTGACTGGAGTGGAATCGATCTGAAAATAAATAATGTAATTGAATGTGTTGCAAAACTCTTGTCATATATTTGTAACAGCCCACTGAGCAAAGACACGTTGAAAAGACGTCTTTTGAACGTCTTTGTCGGTCGTTGAAAAGACGTCCACCGAGAAGCCAGAATGAACGTTTTTTTTACGTTCAACAAAGACGTCTTTTAAACGTACACTGTTGACGTCCAAGTGACCTCCTTACAGTGTTTAAAATGAACGTTTTTGAAAATTCTTTTCTTTAAAGTTAAAAAAGACGTATTTTAATAATTCATTAGATTTAGTGCATTCCTCTGGACTCACAGCTGTATGGGTGATACCACGGCAGACAATTTTTTGCCAACCTTGCCCACACAAACACAGGGAGAACATGCAAGCTCACAGAAGAAAGTAGTTCACTGATTCTAGTGAAGGCAGTGTGCAGGACCATTTCTTGTAAATAAAACACATTCATATCACATGTACCTGTCCAAGACACATAGGTGTTCCAGGAGTGTTTAATAGGCTTATTTACAATTGTAAATGCATGACATCTTGCCGAATTAAGATGGAACATTGTTTGAAATGACAAGAGAATATTTTTTATGAGGTTTTTAACAAAATATTAATTAAAAGAATTTAACAATTCAAAGCACAATCTCACACATGTGGTTTGCGATCCCTGTTACTTTTTCATCATTACAACACAAATTGGTCATGAAACTGTGAAACTAACTGAATGTGTGCAAAAATGGTTTCGAGACCTACTGTCTTATGTCCATAGACGTGCAAGAGCGGTATTAGACATTTACATTTTGAACCCCTATTGCACGTCCACCAGACGTACAAAAGTGGGTCTGAACTAAGATTTTATTTGAGTTATTTAGACCTGATCTGAACGTCTCCCTGTGTGACGACCAGGAACAGCCCCAAGCCTGAGGACGGCCGGAACACACACGTTCCTAATTAGGCTGATGTGTTGCACCTGTGGGTCACGGGGTTGGCTTGTCATTGGTGTTCCAGGGGTATATATGCATCACTGTGAGACTTGGGGTTTGTGCGGTCATTGTTTGTATCTACGGAATAAAGTTGGATTATTGGAACATTCGTTCTACTACCTCTCCTTGCTGCTATCCGTATTGCTGCTCGTGGGTCCACCCTGCTTCACCTCTACAGAGTCTGACAGAATGACCGCACCAAACCTGGACCCAGCAGCTTTGGCTAGTCTCCAGGAGACCGTCCGCTCTCAGACAGCCACCCTGGTTCGCCACGATCGGATGATGGCGGAAATAGCAGAGGAGTTACGACGGCTGAACGTATCGTTGCTGGGACTGGGAGTCGGGGCCGCTCCGAGGCCGTCTTCTGGGGCGTCGTCTGCCTCTCCTTGCTGCTATCCATATTGCTGCTCGTGGGTCCACCCTGCTTCACCACTACAGAGTCTGACACCCTGATGTTGCATGTTTGCTGGGAGATAATTTCAAACTAGTGTATTTCCAGGCTAAAAAAAGGCAAAAGTTATTATTCTAATAATACACAGTATAAATAAACAGTATTAAACAGGAAGTAAACATTTCTTCACCAATGATAGGCCAGTGTCTCTACACTCTCAATTATCCCAAATATTAGAAAAAATATTTGTTAAACGTTTAGAAAGTTTTATTGAGAAAAATGATTACCATTAATACAAATTTAGGAAGATTAGGTTGAAATCACTTGCTTTGATGGAATTGATGGAAGAAATTACTACAGCAATAGATGAAAAAAGTGAATGTGCAAATACATACAGTATGTACAGTAGCTATAATATTATAGAAGTTGTGTACATAAAACTGTGCAAGTATTGATTATCATTGTTGTCACAGGTTTCTGTACGTTGCCTGTGTCATGCCAAATGTAGTTGGCTAAAATCAAGTTTTTCCGATAGGATTCATGACATTCAAAACCAAGCTCCGAGTCAAGAATGACTCCTAGGTTGCGTGCCTCACTGGTGCACTATACCTTTAAGAACCCAACCTTTAATGAATCCCTCTGGCACATCGGTAAAAACTAAGTAGCCTACCTCAGTTTTATCATAATTTAATTAAAAAGGTTGTGGGACATCCAAGATGTAATACAATTTGTTAGAAGGGAGAGTGACTGAATTAGTTCCTGTAACAAGCGTTCGGTTTAAAAGTGCAGTGTGTAAGTTTGAATTTCTAGCTACAGTGCCTCCGGAAAGTGTTCATACCCCTTCACTTTTTCCACATTTTATTATGTTACAGCCTAATTCCAAAATGGATTAAATAAAAAAAATGTCTCAACATTCTACACACAATACCGCATAATGACAAAGTGAAAAAAGCTTTTTAGAATTTTTTGCAAATGTATTAAAAATAAAGAACTAAAATATCACATGTACATAAGTATTCACACCCTTTGCTGTGACACTCAAAATTGAGCTCAGGCACATCCCGTTTCCACTGATCATCCTTGAGATGTTTCTACAACATGATTGGAGTCCACCTGTGGTAAATTCAATTGATTGAACATGATTTGGAAAGACACACACCTGTTTATATAAGGTCCCACAGTTGACAATGCTTGTTAGAGCACAAACCAAGTTATGAAGTCCAAGGAGTTGTCTGTAGACCTCCGAGACAGGATTGTATCGAGGCACAGATCTGGGGAAGGGTACAAAAAAAGTTCTGCGGCATTGAAGGTCCCAACGAGCACAGTGGTCTCCATCATTCGCAAATGGAAGAAGTTTGGATCCACCAGGACTCTTCCTAGAGCTGGCCGCCTGGCCAAACTAAGCAATCGGGGGTAAAGGGCCTTGGTCAGGGAGGTGACCAAGAACCCGATGGTCACTCTGACAGAGCTCCAGTGTTCCTCTGTGGAGATGGGAGAACCTTCCAGAAGGACAACCATCTCTGCAGCACTCCACCAATCAGGCCTTTATGGTAGAGTGGCCAGACGGAAGCCACTCCTCAGTAAAAGGCACATGAAAGCCCGCATGGAGTTTGCCAAAAGGCACCTGAAGGACTCTCAGACCATGAGAAACAAAATTCTCTGGTCTGATGAAACCAAGATTGAACTCTCTGTCCTGAATGCTAAGCGTCATGTCTGGAGGAAACCAGGCACTGCTCATCACCTGGCCAATACCATCCCTACATTGAAGCATGGTGGTGGCAGCATCATGCTGTGGGGGTGTTTTTCAGCGGCAAGAACTGGGAGACTAGTCAGGATCAAGGGAAAGATGAATGCAGCAATGTACAGAGAGATCCTTAATGAAAACCTGCTCCAGAGCGTTCTGGACCTCGGACTGGGGTGAAGGTTCACCTTCCAACAGGACAACGACCCTAAGCACACAGCCAAAATATCAAAGGAGTGGCTTCAGGACAAGTCTGAGAATGTCCTTGAGTGGCCCAGCCAGAGCCCAGACTTGAACCCGATTCAACATCTTTGGAGAGATCTGAAAATGGCTGTGCACCGACGCTCCCCATCCAACCTGATGGAGCTTGAGACGATCTGCAAAGGAGAATGGGAGAAACTGCCCCAAAATAGGTGTGCCAAGCTTGTAGCATCATACTCAAGAAGACTTGAGGCTGCCAAAGGTGCTTCAACAAAGTATTGAGTAAAGGGTGTGAATACTTATGTACATGTGATATTTTATTTTTTTTATTTTTAATACATTTGCAAAAAATTCAAAAAAACTTTTTTCACTTTGTCATTATGCGGTATTGTGTGTAGAATGTTGAGAATTTTTTATTTATTTAATCCATTTTGGAATTAGGCTGTAACATACTAAAATGTGGAAAAAGTGAAGGGGTATGAATACTTTGCGGAGGCACTGTATAAATAATATTTTATTTTTATTTTTTTTAAGTTTATTGCATACCTCCTGGAGGATATCATTAAACCAAATGCTCAGAGAGAAGGTGCGCTATATATGAGTGCCTTGGGCCCTGTATTCAGCTTTTAAAAAATCTAGGGACGCCCGCCTATCCCCAACCAATCAGGAGAGTTTTTGCAAGGTGTAAGGGCTATGTGCCTGTCAATCACCTCGCGTGCACACTCCTAGGTAAATACAGTGTCACCCTCCAAACAAGCTTGTTGTTACAATTCATTGCTACAATACAAGTAGCAGCGGTGTGAACTAGTACTTGCAAGGCAACTGAAGTCGTTTCATATCGTCGCAAAAGACTTGGCTTGTCATATCGCCAAGTGCAGTTTTAGAACGTTTGGAAGTATCGCGCCAGATTTATGTCAAAAAGGCATTACATGCATATGTTGGGTATACTAGGTAACGTATAGTAGCTATGGTGCCAATCGCAGCTAAATAAAAACAATTGTCATGCACTAGCTCATACTAGGGGAATAAAATTATGAAATTGTTTTTGTTAACGTTAGCTTACTAACTGTATGTCGTTACTATGGAAACGGTCATTTGTGTCTGTGCTCGTTGCCTTGGTGTGAACCACTCAGTTTTAGAGCGTTTCCGATCAGACGTTCGGGATTCTTTTGTTTCTCACCTCATCAGACATGGCTTTATGAGTTGTTGGTGAGAATTAAAAATATGCACAACATACACATGATTCATGAAACACTGCCTTCCTCAAGCTCATGAAGTCAAGTCAGCGCGCACGGGCATGTGTGGGATGGGCCATTGAGAGGTATAGGAGGGACCAAAGACTCAGGAGGTTGGACTTTTTGAGTGCTGTGATTCAAATTCTTGCCATTTTTTCCCAAATTCTCTAGAACTACATACTGCACCTTTAACATTATAAGTAGGCCTAACGTAGGTCAAGTGGAGCTAAATGTCTACACAGTTTACCTATCTCATGTTCCAAAACCAATCCAAAAGGCTACTTTTATAGTTGTGTCGTGGTTATGACAGTTTATCCTTTAATTATTATGTTAGCATGAAGAAACTGGAATGATGAAACTTTGGCTAAGGGGGCTGTTATGATCGTCGGCAAAATGGTAACATACTTCGCAACGTTTGACGAGTAGTGTCGGAACCCTAACGTCAGTACAAGTCGAATTTAGAATAACAAGCATGCTAGCTAACGTTAGACTCCATGGAAATAACGTTTACTCCATATCCAAATTGTGATGGTTAGCGTTAACTTAATCCAAACAAATGCAACTATTGTAACAGCGTCGCTGTTGAATGCATTGTAGGGGAAACACTGAGGTCCTCTACCATCCGCCAGGGGGTGCTGCACCACCATCCACACCCCTACTTCCCACGGCCTTGGTAGGGAGACTGACCAGAGTTCAGAGGTGGAGGTGAGTGAGAAAGGAGGTTGCACTTTATGGTGTTTGCCATCATGCCAGTTTGGTGGGCATATGTACTACAAACACTGGAATCATACACAACAATCATCGCCTGTTCCCAGCGAACATACCCATGCATTAATAAATTGTCGCATGCACTCCCCTCCATTAAATTGTCTAGGAACCCGGGCTCACTCTGGAGATAACAAAAGGTTGACGCCCCTGAATGTCCTATAATTCGCACTCTGGGGGTGCCCAAACTTTTTTTTAACTACGATCCACTTTTAACGTTACCAAAAAAACTGAACTTTGAGTAAACTGTGAACATTGTGAACCCAGCCATCACCCAACCTAATTAGAGGATGCTGGACAGACAGAATATTAACAAATAAACAAATCATAACAAATAAAAACGGTTCTGTCTGAAGTACTGTATGCCAAGAACTAAATTTAGTGGGACTGCTGGCAATGGGAGGAGGTAGTTTCTCATAGTCAGGGCAGCGGGAGCTGGTTGCAAGCCTTAGGCAGGCCACAAGGTGGTCATCCGTCATTGAGGATCTGTACTTTGACTTGATGTTTCATGTTAGAGAAAGCAGACTGGCACAAAGAAGTTAAAATCCAAAAAGTGTTGTCAAGTTCAAGGCACATCTTCTGAGGTTGGGATACTTTTGTTCCAGCAGTAGGTTCCGGAATGCATGCCAGGTGTTGCCCTGGATTTGATTTCAATGTAGTTTTGCAGTGTGAGAACCTCACATTACTAAGCATGGGAAAGTAGACTAGCATGTCCTAGAATAATGATAATAAAAATAATACGTACAATACTGTGCAAAAGTTTTAGGCAGGTGTGAAGTCTTTAAAGTTTAGGAAAAAAAAAAAAAAGAAAAAAAAAAAAAAAAAAAATATATAAAAAATATATATATATATATATATATATATATATATATATAGACACTGCTCAAAAAATTTTGAGGAACACTTTGAAAACACTTCAGATCTCAATGGGGAAAAAAATCATGCAGGATATCTATACTGATATGGACTGGGTAATGTGTTAGGAACGAAAGGATACCACATCGTTTGATGGAAATGAAAATGATCAACCTACAGAGGGCTGAATTCAACGACACCCCGAAAATCAAAGTGAAAAAATGATGCGGCAGGCTAGTCCATTTTGCTGAAATTCCATTGCAGCAACTCAAAATGGTACTCAGTACTGTGTATTGCCCCCACGTGCTTGTATGCGTGCCTGACAACGTTGGGGCATGCTTCTAATGAGACGACGGATGGTGTCCTGGGGTATCTCCTCCCAGATCTGGACCAGGGCATCACTGAGCTCCTGGACAGTCTGAGGTGCAACCTGGCAGTCTCGGATGGACCGAAACATAATGTCCCAGAGATGTTCTATTGGATTTAGGTCAGGCGAGTGTGGGGGCCAATCAATGGTATCAATTCCTTCATCCTTCAGGAACTGCCTGCATACTCTCGCCACATGAGGCCGGGCATTGTCGTGCACCAGGAGGAACCCAGGACCCACTGCACCAGCGTAGGGTCTGACAATGGGTCCAAGGATTTCATCTCGATACCTAATGGCAGTCAGGGTGCCGTTGTCTAGCCTATAGAGGTCTGTGCGTCCCTCCATGGATATACCTCCCCAAACCATCACTGACCCACCACCAAACCGGTCATGCTGAACGGTGTTACTGGCAGCATAACATTCTCCACGGCTTCTCCAGACCCTTTCACGTCTGTCACATGTGCTCAGGGTGAACCTGCTCTCTCATCTGTGAAAAGCACAGGGCGCCAGTGGCGGACTTGCCAATTCTGGTGTTACATGGCAAATGCCAATCGAGCTCCACGGTGCCGGGCAGTGAGCACAGGGCCCACTAGAGGACGTCGGGCCCTCAGGCCACCCTCATGAAATCTGTTTCTGATTGTTTGGTCAGAGACATTCACACAAGTGGCCTGCTGGAGGTCATTTTGTAGGGCTCTGGCAGTGCTCATCCTGTTCCTCCTTGCACAAAGGAGCAGATACCGGTCCTGCTGATGGGTTATGGACCTTCTACAGCCCTGTCCAGCTCTCCTAGAGTAACTGCCTGTCTCCTGGAATCTCCTCCATGCTCTTGAGACTGTGCTGGGAGACAGCAAACCTTCTGGCAATGGCACGTATTGATGTGCCATCCTGGAGGAGTTGGACTGCCTGTGCAACCTCTGTAGGGTCCAGGTATCGCCTCATGCTACCAGTAGTGACACTTACCCCAGCCAAATGCAAAACTAGTGAAAAACAGTCAGAAAAGATGAGGGAAAAAATGTCAGTGGCCTCCACCTGGAAAACCATTCCTGTTTTGGGGGTCGGCTCATTGTTGCCCCTCTAGTGCACCTGTTGTTAATTTCATTAACACCAAAGCAGCTGAAACTGATTAACAACCCCCTCTGCTACTTAACTGACCAGATTAATATCCCAGAAGTTTATATGACTTGATGCAATACTCTGATTAAAAAGTGTTCCTTTACTGTTTCTGAGCAGTGTATATATAAATATAATTGTTAATTGTTTATTTCTTTAATTCATAAAATACAAAGTGAGGGAAAATCAAATCTGTATTAAATCAACATTTGGTGTGGCCACCCTTTGCTTTCAAAACAGCATCCCCTGCCTAAAACCTATGCACAGTACTGTACGTACAATTACAATAGATGATTGGAATCTAATGGGCTTCTGCCATATGTTTTTTTGCCAATCTAGCTAGTTAATGTGTTGATCATGGACAGTGTGCATACCCAATTTGCTTTCCCTGCATGATTTGTTTTGGGTCCTTTCACTTCCTTTACGTCCGGCGCACAAATGTACGTTATCACATAGCTATCTATGTCGATCTATTTTATGTCGACTACACTTCTCGCAGGGAATCAGTCCACGATCAGCTGGTTGGACAGTTGTCTTAAGTTATCAGTAAGGCTGCACAACCAAGTTTAGGCACTCTGATAGTTTATACTTTGTTTGCCATACGTTACCTTTGAAAACAACAGAAAAAAGACACCTTGATGTTAAAGAAAGGTTTGTGTGTGTACGTGACCTAATATTCTGAGAACATTTCCCCTTTTAAACCCACACACTGAACTGTGTCAGCACTCTCATTCTGGGGCACTCAAAGACAGTTTAAAATTAGTTGCAATTTTCTCCCCTTCTGGTTGTTGCCATTTGAACAATTTTCCTTCTAAACTCACTGAGCCCACCAAAATGCAATGAAAACATTTCACTAATGTGTAAACAGCAGTGAACTCAATAATGTAACCCAATGTCTGCTGATGTGTTTGTTTTAACCACATAAATGACACAATTGTATTAATACAGTCATCAACAGACTGATAAGTAATGTTTGCTCAGTTATCATTAGTAACCTGAATTTGCAAATATTTAGCAAGTCAAAGCTTAAGTTGTCTCTGTAACATACCAACTCTGACATACATATTGGGGATATGTAAAACAAACAATTATGTGATTTACATGCATTTTAGCTAAACCTTAAACAATGTAAGAGAAAGAGAACATATGATTTAAAGTAGCACATGGTAATGTTGGCAATCTTAATTGAGATTAATAATGCTATTAGGATATTGTCTGTCAAATTTAAAAGTTTTGCATTTTTCATGTTATTTCTTTTTCAATTTACTGTATGTTTATTACTGAAAACTTTTTAAAAAGAACAAAACAGCTTGTAGTTAAGAAAGATGACTTCATGGGTCAGGATTTTATCTATACTTCATCTATCTGGTTATACTTCCCCTATTTCATCAAGCCACTCACGTTACATATTTCCATTTAACGTTGAAGTGAAACCAACAGCTGACAAATGCCAACTGTGTCTATCAATACTAGGATGTATACAGATACATTTTTAAAGCTTCAAGTCAAGCAGAAGAAATAGTTGTGTTTTGGTGTAGTTTAGAAATGCTAGCCATAACAATGGGAATGGAACCAGAAATGCACTATTATCAGTTTCTTTAAATTAAGTTTATAAAAAGGAATAACATACAGCATTTAAGTAGTAATTGTCTTTTAGCACACAGTTATTTGTAAGTACGACATGTAAGAATCAATTAACTTAACTACCAACCTGCTTAAAGGGGGCACTCACCAGAAACAGTTGACCCGGTCCTGGGAGTAGTCAAATTGTACTGCAGAACATGTTGTCAAATCAAGAGTGCGCAAAGGCTCAACACACTACAAGACAACAAATTGAAAACAAGTACAACTCTGTGTTAGCAATGGATTTTTTTCTGATGTTTAATAATCTTTAATAATCTTGTTAAATCGTGTTAAAAATTAAACAAATGTATGTTCATGTAGCAATGGTAACATCTACATAAATCAAATGCAAACTCACAACCATAATGGATATTCATGATTACAAATTTAATATGATCTACAAAGTCTAATATTTATTTACAAGGCTCTTCATAAAATTTTCCCGTAATCTGTTCTGCAGTCACTTGACGTCGCAGGGATTGTTGTTTGTGAATTGCATCAGAGTTTGGCAAAATGGCAATATATTTTTTATGCACCATGAATAGAATACAATCCCAATAGAGACTTGAGACCCTATTACATACAAATCCATTCAAAGACATAATCCGAGACCATGCATCGCTGGACTATGAGGAACACACTAGTTTATGCAGTTCTTCACACAGTCCTCAGTATATTAAGTTATTTTTTCTTTTGTAGTCAGTTCTGCCAAATTTGCCATTATTACCCCTTAATAATTTGTCTGTATGTTCGTACTTGTTTACATATTAAAGGGGACCTATTATGCTTTTTGGGTTATTCCCTTTCCTTTAGCATGTTATATAGCTTTTTGTGCATGTAAAAGGTCTGAAAAGTTACAAAGCCCATAGTCCATGCCAGGGAGCTACTCTCTCTCACAGAAAACACTGCTCCTGAACTGCCTGAAACGCCTGGTTTGTAGTCCGGCGTTTTCTTCCGTAATTTATCTAAGTCACTTAGTCACACATTTGAATAATGTTTGGCACGCCCTCAACCAGAGCCAGTCAGAGCGGAGGCCCTGTGGTTTCACCATGTCAAGAAAACGCTGTTTTCGTCAGCGCGAAGGCAAACTCCCTTTGTTTGGCCAGCTGAACAGTCAGAGCAGACTGTGCTCGTCGGGAGGGGGGGCCTTAAAGAGACAGGAGCTAAAACGGAGCGTTTCAGACAGAGGTTTAGTAGAGGTGCTGCATAACCCAGGCAGTTTGGAATTTTTTTTATTGTTTATTGAACATAAAAACGCGTAAACCTATTCTAGTAGAACTCCGGAATAAAGGTATGCACCTGAAAATTAGCATAATAGGGCCCCTTTAATTGTAACTTAAGCAGTGTGCTGTTTTCTTTGCATAACATGTATTTTGGTTTCTTTCAATTTGGCTTAGCAATGTTACATTACATGTGTCTTTCCATTTAGCTACATGTCAACAGTTTGACTCTAAATATACCCATTAGTTTAGCTTGAGTAAAAATTACACCAAAATAGCTTCCAACCATTGCCATTAGACTTTAATTAGCCACATTAGGTCTTTGGTTGCAAGAATGTGCACATGCAAACACTTCAAAATTGTCAGTACATCCTCAGGAGAAACGTAAATAAGGTAGAACATGAATCATTCCTTTAAGAGGACCTACATTGGCAAATAAAGGTTCTGTTAAAATTCCTCAGCAAATGAAAACAAGTACACACTAACGCAATACATTTGCTAGATTGGATCAAACCCAACCAATCCAAGCTTAACAAATGGATATGGGTAAATGTTTGTGTCAGCAGGCATTTTACACTCACTGTTTTGTCTCTGAAGTATTTTAGTTCATATCTTTTAAGTGTGAACCATCTTTGTTTCCAATTCTGTCAAAGAGGAGACAATTAAAAGTGCTTAAATAACAAACAAGTATGCAATACACACATTACACAAACATAATAACATACACTGTGAAAAATATGAATTACAGTAAGCCTCCGCTGTAAAAAAACAGGTAGTTGGTAAATTATTGCCAGTGATGTAGGTGCCTCTACTTTACTTCTTAAGCAAGTTATTAGCAGCTTTACTGGTCGTAAACATCTTATTATATTGTTATTTAGTTACAATACTATGACATGTCACATGAGTAAATATGGCAAAAGAGTTGAACTGAGCAGATAATCCTTTGATAGTAGTCAAATTATATGTCTAGGGAGATATTTGCAATTCAATGGTAAACAGTTGCACAACATTATATCAAAATACATATCTTAGAATAACAATGGGACAGTTGCAAAAGGTATGCAATGGCATAACCATTCGAAATATTTTACAAAAAGCATTAACCAATCTTTGGGGCAACCACAAAGCATGAAAGGAGACTGTGAGGGCTGTGCTGGCATCCGTCCGGTAGAGCAGGGGGGTTGCAAGATCATTTCTGGGGGTCGCCAGACAGTTGTGTGAAAAAAAACCACAAAAAATATATATGTTTTTACCTTCTACTCGATTTTACTGAGTGTGTGACAGAGGTTCTGTTAGCCGACAATAGCCAACTTCTCAAAAGTCGATAAATAAAACAGTCACCGGACTATGTCCAAGAGAGAAAAAAACTTTGCAAAATCATACATTTTAAAATAGCAAAGATGTCTATTTATTCTTGTTTCCAGTGTGCCTGCTGAAAGGGGATTCTCTTTTAAAACAAGACTGCACCCAGATCACGGTTTTTGGAGGGCAAAGTAACGATGCTGATGCGACTCCAATGACTTGCAGCTTTGATTTTAAAAAGGCAGCAGGCGTCTCACTTCGAGCATGTAAAGGCCCGGATGCAAGTGATTTCAAATTAAACAAGGGGCACATTGTGTCACAAACCAACATTTCAAATAAAAAGTATATCTAGACTTTTCTGTGACTCAGCGCTAACAAATAGGCACCGTCTTGTCTTCCATCTGTCTCTCACTCACACACGCGCGCACATTCAGTGTTTTTAAAGAAATATTTCTTTTTTTTTAAATATTGATGGCTAGAAACATTCGGGGTTAAAGCCCCTAATGAATTACTTATTTAGCGAACAAGCAGGCACCACTGAACGCACTCAACCCTTTCCAGCCCGAGCCCAAAAGTTCTGAAATTCCAATCTGTAAAAAAATATTAATTTACGATGCATAAATCTTTGTTGTGTTTTCATATTACATCACACATTTAAAGTTTATACACCATATTAAAGAGAAGCTCTAGTTCTTTCAATTTATATTAAAATATATATGATTGTTTTAGGGTAATCATCCTGTCTCCAAAAGCTTTTGAACACCATTTTCAATAAAAATTTAATTTGTTCGCCATGCCTTATCATAAACCTCAAATTATCACCATTTTAAATACAAGATAGAGAAAAAATTATAGCATATGAAATGTTCACAATTTCCTGGGTAATTTGGAACATCAATTAAATTAAATATATAATTTATTGTAAAAAGGTTATGACCATTCTAGTGATCTGTGTGAAAACGATTTAGAATGTTATCCGAATGGTACATTTCAGGCCACCAGTCCTCCTTACTCTTTATGGCCAACAGTATAGTAAATTAAGAATGTTTCTGAAAATAAACAAGACACAACCACTGAAATATACATTTTGTGTGTTTAACAAAACACACACTTTATTTAAATTAACAACTTTTGACACTGCAAGGTAAAAAAAAACCTATCTGGCAAAATAGTTTTTCAAAACTATTGAAAATTATTCTTAATCATATATAAATACATATTGTCAAAATAATTAACTATTAGTATTATATAGATAGACACAGTGAATACTTAAGAAAACAGGGTTAGGGATAGTAATATAACTTTAATTATTAATATAATTGATTTATAAATAGGAAATACATATTTTATTCCATCGCATTCCTTAACAATTACAAGACCTGTGGAGAGAAAGAGAAACCTGTGGACATAGAGATAAGAGAAAAGAAGGGCAGGGAATGGAGGGGGCAGAAACACCAGAAAACCTCTCAGATTTAAAATGTATTCCTCTTTGCGAAACTGGTCACATATGGCCGAGTGCCAAGACTTGAAACCGTTCCTATGGCGAGTAAAGGAGAGCCTTTTACTTTTACATTCTGGAGCACCACAAGTTACTTTAGTACTATTTTGTTTTTTATTTTTCCAACAGCATAACCAGCTGTTTTTGGGTAACTCCTGCAGTTCAGGGGCTTGGGCTGTGTGGCATGATGACGTAGGCACAAGAGGATTAGGAGTGCGAGTTCGGAAATTCGCATGGACATCAACCTCCCACCCCCACGCAAGGATATTTCCCTCTGACCTATACATTTGTTGTAGACTGCAGACTGACGCACACTATCCAAATCAATACCATAAGGTTGCCTAGGTGTAAAGAGAGAGGTTTCATTGCCTGTCTATCATTATCAAAATGGGAAGGATAGGATAGTCAGGGAAGCGTTTACGCTATCTAGCTGACTTAGGACCTGTGCGAGAATGGGCAGCCACATCCAAAATGATAGGGGGTAACAAAGTTAGTCTATTGTGAGTATTAGTAATGTGAGAATTAGAATTTAACATATTATACACATACACCCACAATCATACATTCCTAGTTGATGATCTCGCCTGGTGATCAGGTCCGAGCTCTTCCTCCTCCTCCAGTTGGTCTTCCTCCTGAGCGGTCATGCCACCATGCCATGGTACATCTCCTCCATTGCTATGAGCCTCTTGAGGGTCTAGAGCAGGCTGTCATAATCTCAGTCCATCTAAAATATAATTTTTTTTATAAACTCTCTGTGTGTACATCACAAATATTCACACTGAAAAAAATCATCAAAGCAGGCTTAGTGGTAGCCCAATCATATTCTCTTCTATAGAGCCTTTTAGCTCCTTTTGTTGTGAACAAGCAACATCCTAGCAAAGTGTTCCTGATAAACAATATTCTGACAGGATTTTCCAACCATATGAATAAACATTTATCAAGTGATTATCTTGTAAAATAAAAAGAAAAGTCGACCAGATAGATCTGGCCTAGTCAAGTCACCAAGCCTGTCGTTCTGCTCTCACTCACTCCCATTTTAGAAGCGTTAGCTAGCTACCTCTGTTAGGACTACCTTCTTATAAAATGATTCAAGTGAAAAATAGACAAAATGAACCCATTTTGCTTAACGTTAATAGTTTAACTCAATAACTGAAGTACATATGGCAAGTTTCACAGAAATGTTTACCTCAAAATACAGTCAAAATAAAAGGGATGTCGAGCTCGACAACTCACGCTAATGACGCTAGATAAACGAACACTTTTACAAAATATTTACCGTGATAAATTAAGACTAAATACCATCATACTTTTGTTTTTCAAAAGTATTGAGTAATTGACTAAACATGAAATATAACTGGTCTTACCTCGAAATATTGCCTCAGATTTCACTTTGCAGCATTAAATATGATGCTTTGGTCCTGTTTCCTGTGTTAACTCCTTTGGCTCCGCTTTAGCTGTGGTGATTTTTTTTTCAGTGACGGGGCATTCAGTCCCTTAAATATTCGCGCCACTTACCCCATAGCCAATGACAAGGTAGATAGCGGGATTTGTCAGCTATGTCCGGCTTTTTTCAGAATAAAAGTAAGTGATTCACCGGCTGCGCTATTAATCCATTGGTCATCGGAACTTTTGTTCCGAAATTAAAGCGTGCCGGCTGGATAGGGTTAATGACGACGGCCGGTTAATTTATCAAAAGTGGTAAATTTGAAGGTAGCCGGTCACGGTGTCTGAGGGCAATTGCTTGAGGCCGATTAGTTGGTATAGTTATACTGTAGCTAACTACTAGCTATTACATGGAACGACTACGGAGGAATGGCTTATACTGGTTAGCAGAGCTGCCAACTCTCACACATTGAGAGTCACGCAAATTACCCTCTTCACGCTCTCACTCCACACCGCATATTTCTCACGCATTCACACATTTGCTTTTTTGGGGGGGGTCGCAAACACCAACCTGATTTGTTCTGAGGGGTCGCAACCAACTCAAAAAGGTTGAGAACCACTGCGGTAGAGGGCGGTGCAGGACCGTGATTGATGTTGGCATTCCTCTAACAGATCACCAAGTTGCAACAGGTGAGTTCAATCTGGTGATTAGTTGGAGGCATGCTATTTGTGGGCGTTTTGTTTCAGAGGGAGAGCTGCACACAAAGAGCTGGGTTGCAGCATAGCATGCTGGGCAGCAAAAGCGACAAATGAAATGGTAAAAGCAACGGCAACCGCAACAGCAAGACAGTGGCCGCAGGCAAAAAGTGTGTGTCTGCTACTATCTCTGTAGCCTGTGGGTGCAGAAAAGTGAGGCAGCAGCGAGTTAAGCCTCACCTCTGATTGCGGCGAGAAACTGGATGAAGCACGGAGCCGCGGGCACAAAGCGTGTCTGGTACTCTCTGTAACCTATGCCACCAATGTAATATTTGTAGATCCCTTCATTACATGTCCTCACCTTCCATAGTCCAGCTAACTAATTTCACATATCGGAATTTGACCGTATAACGATATTTAGGATAGCTGGTCTCGTCATAAAATTGCAGCGAACGAGCCCCAGGAGAGGCAGCTGTCACATCTGACTCATTGTAGCATGGACAACCCCAACAGCTTTTGAAACTTAGCTTTTGTTTAAATCTATACAAATATAAAGTTTTTGTTGGTCTGAGTCGTTTAATTCATTATGGCCATGGAAGTAATAATCCGAGCTTCAAAATGGGTCGTTGGCGGGCAAAAGTTAAGGGCAGGATTACGCCTCCCTCCCATTCGATCATATATGGATGATATGACAATATTGACGACAACTGCTTCATGTACTAAAAGATTGCTGGGCAAACTTAATGATAACCTTAAATGGGCTAGAATGAAAGTAAAACCAAGCAAATCCAGAAGCATATCTGTTGTTAAGGGGAAATTGTGCAACAAAATTTTCTTCATAGATCAGGATCCAATTCCAACCGTGATCGAAAAGCCTGTCAAAAGTCTCGGAAAATGGTACAATGCTACCCTTAAAGACTCGGAGCAGGTGGAAGAATTAAGGATAAAACTGAACAGAGGCCTAGAGAACATTGAGAAGTCAGGGTTGCCAGGAAAGCTAAAACTATGGTGTCTACAGTTTGGACTTCTACCCCGGCTCATGTGGCCATTGACAGTGTACCCATCAATAAATTTGTAAAGCTAGAAAGAAGAGTCAGCTTTTATGCTAGGAACTGGGTAGGGGTGCAACGGTGTCTTAGTAGCCTGGCTCTTTATGGGAAAGGCGCTCTGGAGCTGCCGCTTAAGGGGCTTACAGAGGAATTTAAGTGCACTAAAGCTAGATTAGAAATTACATTTACGGAATCTCGAGATAGTATAGAAAGAAAAGCGGCTCCCACATCAACAACAGGACGGAAATGGAATCCAAAAGAGCCAGTACTGCAAGCAAAAGCAGCCCTTAAACATACGGAAATAGTAGGACAAGTACAACATGGACGAGGAGGATTTGGACTTTGTACAAGTAAACAGAGATGGTCAAAAGCAACCCCTTTGGAACAACGCAAATTAGTGATAGAACAGATACTTAAGCAAGAGGAAGCAGTAAGGAGCGCTAAAACTGTCTCACAAGCCCAACAAGGGCGATGGATGAACTGGGAAAGTGTAGAGCAAAGGAAAATTACCTGGAAGGACTTGTGGGGAATGGAATCCACAAGAATTAGCTTCATTGTTAGGGCAAACTACGATGTACTGCCAACACTGACAAATCTCAGCCAATGGGTAGGTGAGGATCCAACATGTGGCGGGACGGCTAATCTCAAACAAATAATGGCTGGGTGCAGGACGAGCCTTACTCAAGGAAGACACACCTAGCGCAACAATCAAGTACTAAAATGCTTGGCGGAAGCAATAGAGCATAGGCGCTCAACAGTTAATGCCCTGCCAATTGGAGCAGAGGGCGACAAGCACCACATTCGCTTTGTCAGGGAGGGAGTACCGGGAAAGAAGAGTCAGAAGGAGATCTGCGAAAGGCGCCAAACCATAAAAGATATATCAGATATAGCAGAAAGAAGTAGCCAGTGGCTGTGGCTGAAAAGGAAGGATCCTTTATGGGCACAAAAGTAAAGAACATCATGTTGAAAAACCATATAAAGTGGTTTATTCTCAGGGCAAAGGTATAAAAGGTAAGTCTTTCCTGCAGAGTGTCATTTTTCAAGCCTGCAGGAGAGTAGGGAAAGATTATCTTATTTTCTTAAGTGGTAAGTATCCCTGCAAAGTTGGCAGAAAGTGCCTGCAGGAATAGGTAATATGGATAGGTATAGGGATATCTCTCGGAATAAACAACTTTTTTTTCTTTCTTAATTTCTGGCCGTGCCGAGAGCGGATATAGTGGCTCTGAGACATCATTGCTCACCGTTAAGCCTTCTGGAGGTGTCGTGGGCTCAAATTAACTAAACATCTGGGATGGAGGGTGCCCACTTGAAAACCCCAATGACATATCTGCTCTCAACCCAAGTCCATTCTAAAATATTGTTTTTTGAAGTGCTCATCTTGGAGTATGGCATAATGGATATTATAACATCGTATCCTGTGTATATTGAAATTCAAAAGTAAAACCTTCACAATGTATAAGTGTTGATATCTATAGCGCTCTTGCTAATTCACAGTTAGCTTCCAAAGAGCGTACATTTTGTTCTTACATGAACAAATCCACAACTTTAAGTAGTTAAATTAAATTTTTTTTTATTTCATATCAAACGATCGATTAGCTAATTTAAAAACATATTGTTGAACAAATGACAATTAAATATTTCCACATTTATACTTAATGGAGTTAGACCTAACGGGGGTTAACGGGGCAGACCTAGGACCAGGTGGAGGGATTATATCTCCACACTGGCCTGGGAACGCCTTGGAATCCCCCAGTCAGAGCTGGTTAATGTGGCCCGGGAAAGGGAAGTTTGGGATGCCCTGCTGGAACTGCTACTACCGTGACCCGACCCCGGACAAAGCGGATGAAGATGATGATGATGACATTTATACTTCTAACATCGTATTATCATTTTAAAACTCACTACTGCTCGGTGGGGGTCGCTGGACTTCGTTAGAATGTTGACTATTTCACACATTTTGAACAAAACCCCTGTGTGGACATGACCTTGAGCGAGGCAGTCAATCAGTCAAATATAACTTACTCAAAATCAACTCTATACACTTGTATTGACTCTGTACTAACCTAAATCAACTCAGTCGCGCCTATCCTTTCAACACTTACAAAATGAAGGTCTCCATGAGAACCTAAAAAAAAAGAGAAAATCGATCCAAGGAAAATGGAGATACGCCCCCTCAAAGCAATGCTATAGGGGGAGGCTGCAGACCTGGAGCACAGGCAGATACATGCCCCACAGGCAGATACAGGCCCCATGCAGTTTGGGATAGCCATATGAGGTCCAAAGATATACATTAAACCGTCTGTAGACTTTGACATATTGATTTTACGTTATTACCGTTGACAAATTGTATTTTTTATGTTATTTAGCATTACAGTGCGATGGTTTTGTGAATTTAAATGTAAACATTAGGCTATATTAAGATATGAGATGAAGTATGCTGCACAGATAACCATATGCGGTCGAAACGTATAAATGTATAAATGAATAACTAGTAGACTTTGACAAATTGATTCTACGCTAATAACCGTCTACAGTGCCTCCGGAAAGTATTCATACCCCTTCACTTTTTCCACATTTTATTATGTTACAGCCTAATTCCAAAATGGATTAAACAAAAAAAAATCTCAACATTCTACACACAATACCGCATAATGACAAAGTGAAAAAAGTTTTTTTTTTTTTTTTGCAAATGTATTAAAAATAAACAAATAAAATATCACATGTACATAAGTATTCACACCCTTTACTCAACACTATGTTGAAGCATCTTTGGCAGCAATTACAGCCTCAAGTCTTCTTGAGTATGATGCTACAAGCTTGGCACACCTATTTTGGGGCAGTTTCTCCCATTCTTCTTTGCAGATCGTCTCAAGCTCCATCAGATTGGATGGGGAGCGTCAGTGCACAGCCATTTTCAGATCTCTCCAAAGATGTTCAATCGGGTTCAAGTCTGGGCTCTGGCTGGGCCACTCAAGGACATTCACAGATTTAGCCAAGATAACAAAGGAGTGGCTTTGGGACGTGTGCTTAGGGTCGTTGTCCTGTTGGAAGGTGAACCTTCGCCCCAGTCTGAGGTCCAGCGCGCTCTGGAGCATGTTTTCATCAAGGATCTCTCTGTACATTGCTGCATTCATCTTTCCCTTGATCCTGACTAGTCTCCCAGTTCCTGCCGCTGAAAAACACCCCCACAGCATGATGCTGCCACCACCATGCTTCACGGTAGGGATGGTATTGGCCAGGTGATGAGCAGTGCCTGGTTTCCTCCAGACATGACGCTTTGCATTCAGGCCAAAGAGTTAAATCTTGGTTTCAGCAGACCAGAGAATTTTGTTTCTCATGGTCTGAGAGTCCTTTAGGTGCCTTTTGGCAAACTCCATGCGAGCTGTCACGTGCCTTTTACTGAGGAGTGGCTTCCGTCTGGCCACTCCACCATAAAGGCCTGATTGGTGGAGTGCTGCAGAGATGGTTGTCCTTCTGGAAGGTTCTCCCATCTCATCATCATCTTCATCCGCTTTGTCCGGGGTCGGGTCGCGGAGGTAGCAGTTCCAGCAGGGCATCCCAAACTTCCCTTTCCCGGGCCACATTAACCAGCTCTGACTGGGGGATTCCAAGGCGTTCCCAGGCCAGTGTGGAGATATAATCCCTCCACCTGGTCCTAGGTCTGCCCCGCGGCCTCCGCCCAGCTGGACGTGCCTGGAACACCCACCCTTCATGACCATAGGTGAGAGTAGGAACGAAGATAGACCGGTAGATTGAGAGCTTTGCCTTCTGGCTCAGCTCTCTCTTCGTCACAACGGTGCGATAAAGCGACTGCAACACCGCACTCGCTGCTCCAATTCTCCGGCCCATCTCTCGTTCCATTTTCCCCTCACTCGAGAACAAGACCCCGAGATACTTGAACTCCTTCACTTGGGGTAAAGACTCATTCCCTACTTGGAGTAGACAATCCATCGGTTTCCTGCTGAGAACCATGGCCTCAGATTTGGAGGTGCTGATCCTCATCCCAGCCGCTTCACACTCGGCTGCGAACCGATCCAATGAGTGCTGCAGGTCGCAGACCGATGATGCCATCAGGACCACATCATCTGCAAAAAGCAGTGATGCAATCCTCTGCCCACCAACCCGCAGCCCCCCCCCCGCGGCTACGCCGTGAGATCCTGTCCCTCAATACCACAAACAGGATAGGTGACAAAGCGCAGCCTTGGAGGAGGCCAACCCTCACCGGAAACGAGTCCGACTTACTGCCGAAGACCCGGACACAGCTCTCGCTTTGGGAGTACAGAGATTGGATGGCCCTGAGTAGAGACCCCCTCACCCCATACTCTCGCAGCACCTCCCACAGTATCTTCCGGGGAACCCGATCATACGCCTTCTCCAAATCCACAAAACACGTGTAGACCGGATTGGCATACTCCCAGGACCCCTCAAAGATCCTCGCAAGGGTAAAAAGCTGGTCCGTTGTTCCACGACCAGGCCGGAAACCGCATTGTTCCTCCTCAATCCGAGGTTCGACTATCGGTCGAACCCTCCTTTCCAGCACCCTGGAGTATCCTTCCCATCTCCACAGAGGTTCTCCCATCTCCACAGAGGAATACTGGAGCTCTGTCAGAGTGACCATCGGGTTCTTGGTCACCTCCCTGACCAAGGCCCTTCTCCCCTGATTTCCTAGAGCTGGCTGCCCGGCCAAACTGAGCTGAGTCTTGGTGGTTCCAAACTTCTTCCATTTGCTATTGATGGAGACCATTGTGCTCGTTGGGACCTTCAGTGCTGCAGACATTTTTTTGTATCCTTCCCCAGATCTGTGCCTCGATACAATCCTGTCTCAGAGGTCTACAGACAATTCCTTGGACTCATAACTTGGTTTGTGCTCTGACATGCACCGTCAACTGTGGGACCTTATATAAACAGGTGTGTGCCTTTCCAAATCATGTCCAATCAATTGAATTTACCACAGGTAGACTCCAATCAAGTTGTAGAAACATCTCGAGGATGATCAGTGGAAACGGGATGGCCCTGAGCTCAATTTTGAATGTCACAGCAAAGGGTGTGAATACTTATGTACATGTGATATTTTAGTTTTTTTGTTAACATTTGCAACAAAAAAAATAAAATAATTTTGTTCACTTTGTCATTATGTAGAATGTTGAGACATTTTTTTTTATTTGATCCATTTTGGAATTAGGCTGTAACATAATCAAATGTGGAAAAAGTGAATGGGTATGAATACTTTCCGGATGCACTGTATAGATTTTGACTATTTTTTTTAAATGTTATTTAGCTTCACATTGAGCTGGTTTTGTGAATTTAAATATAAACATATTAATATATGCTGCATGCTGATTGTACAATCTAATGAAAAGCACTATGCTATTGATTAAAAAGGCTGCCTTAGTGTTTTAGTATATAGTTATCCACTTACGGCTTTTTGACATACAGCAGCCAAGTGCAATTAAGTGATAGGCTACATGTAGTTTTAGTTGTTCTGAATTTAGATATAAACATTCAATTCAAATATATAACCCCTTAAGTCATAGAGTGTAATGATATGCACCATTGACTAAATAGCTGCTGTACTACTCACTGTTTGTCATACATCTTGCCTACAGATTCTACATACCATTTTACGAAGACAAACAAGTCACCCCTTTCTAATACGTTTAGCTATGTAAGAAAGACAACTTTTTTGTGAACCATAAAGTACGGTATTACAAGTGAATATTGAACTGAAGCTTTACTTTAAAAAGAAATTGTGTATCGCAAATCAAATCACAATCGCAATATCTGTCAGAAAAATCGCAATTAGATATTTTCCCCAAATCGTTCAGCCATACTTCGTTGTACAGACATCAGTTGGGCTTTTTTGTGTGTCTCTCTTAGCAGTGGGGTCCACGTGGGTCTCCTACCATATAACCCCCTATTATTGAGTTGGCGACGGATGGTGCGAGTTGAAACTGTTGTACTTTTTATAACAAATATTTGTAGGCCAATCTACTCAATTTAAGTGCAACACTTGCACTTCTAATTTGATAAGGCAGAATTTTGCCTACGTGTTTACATTTCACTGTCAGATTTATCACTACGGTATGGAAAAATTACCAGTCCAGCATTGGTGCACTGCACAGTACTTGTTCCAATATTGCAATCATAAACATGGATATTTGTTTGGCCATGCCTTTATTCTCCTGTTATGTGTCGAATCGACAACATTATCGGGCTGTCTTAAATAAACTTTCCATTCACATTAGGACATAGGGTAGGGAATTGGGAACCTGTATTAGTCCAATCCACACCCAGGGTGCATTAGATTACACAATAAAGTACTGCAAAAGGGTCCTAAACAAATACTAAAACGACATTTTGTGTCTGTTCTCATTGCATGAACACAGCAACTCGCAAGCACAGCTTGAAAGTACCCAGAGTACATTGCAGTTCACAGTAAAATACAGCAAAATGGTAAGAAAGTAATTAACTTTTTGGTAAAAATACAACATTTTATTGTGTTATACTATACAGGTCAACATTAAATTACATAGGCTATGACTATGCTATGATTCCAAAAATGTTCAGATAGCCAGTGTATGTGTATGTTCCCTACTTTGTAAATCCTGTAATATTGTGCCAGTTACTGTCATATCTTACCTTTACAATTGCGCCTAGCTTCACTAGATAGCCTTCCTTTGTGCCAAACTGTGAATAAAGTGTTTGTACTAAATTTTTTGTTGAACAAATTCAACATATAGTAATTACCAATACAGTAATTTGGTAAAGTAAGGACTAGGTCAATGTAAATATATAGTATATATACAAGAAATTACTTAGTTATATGAAAAAAACAAGCATGTACTTCAAACTGGTACTGAAACAGTAGTTAGGAAGATATACCGAGGGTGCATTAGCAACCAGGTCGTTCACTGTTCGTCCTGCTTGCATGGCTGTATGAACACGCACTGACTCATAGATTGATGGCTCCTCTACATGCCAAGGATATGGGCATTTGAGCACAATCAGAGTACCTAATAGACAGGAAACATAACAAATGAGACAAACCATCGGGTATAACATTCTTTCATTATTTGATCAAATGAGTGATATGAGTTTTTGTGTCACCTGTGTCACTGCCCAGAAGAGGTTGGTTAGCAAAATGGCTTACAAGCTCTCGAAGTGATGCAAACTCATTAAAGCCAAATGAAAAGCCACCAGTTTTTCGCATCACATGGAAATGCTTAACTGAATCTTTTGCCCTGTACATACAGGAGAAAAGAACCACCCAGACAAATAAGCAGGAGTATTGGATGGCATCTATGCAAGCTCCTTAGCAATCAAACTTCTAATCAATCCTAAATGTTATTTAAGTTGCATCAGTAGCTAGCAAATTTTATGAGAAAAAGTCTTTCTGGGTAGATCTTTGTAAACATTTTCAATGGGAGTGATGGATCAAATTTGAATGACAATATATTATTAATGAATGGTAACCTCCAGGGTTAATATGATTTCTCTTTCTGAAAAATCTAATTACAGTTTTTCACAATTGCTAAAACACTGAATCCCAAATTATCAGTGGCCTGAACCCATATGTCAAATCATTCACCCATTTGGCAAAACCTTAAATAAGTTTAGATAGTTAGACACAATTTGCAAAACTCACCCACTCTTCTTGCAAAACTCTAAAACACATTCTCAATCTCTAAAACACAATTCACGCTGTGATGCACTCAGGGCCGTAAATAATAATAATAATAATCATAATAATAATCATAATAATCATAAATGTAATTTATAGGCGCCTTTCTAAACACCCAAGGACACCGTACATGGCATAGAATAAACAAACGATATACAAATGTACACAAAAATAGTACAATATAACATTTGAAATGCAATAAACATGACAGACACAAGGGTATTAAGACAAGCAACATCAAAAATATAAATAAAGTAAAAGGGAACAAACTTGTGGTAAGTTAAGGAAAACAAGTGAGTATTGAGACGCGATTTAAAGATTCCAATGTAGTCAGAGTTCTGAATCGCAGGGGGAAGGGAATTCCAGAGAATAGGAGCAGAAGCACGGAACACTCTGGCTGTGTTCGGAATCGCATACTTAAATACTATCTACTACATACTCAATGAGTACATACTGCAAACTGACTACTTAAACCAAAGTCTAGAATACTACTTTTTTTTACAAAGATTCGATTATATTGTTAGTATACTCAACTGGAACATGTGACCAAACCCCGCCTTTTTGTAATGCTGTCAAAGCTAGACGAATTGCATTTTGGGGCGTGAAGCATCGTCTAGTAACCTCTCTCGGGTACTCAACATTTTCCCAATTTTGAGAATGTCATCTGGGAAGTTTTTCCATACTCAAATTTCACAAACTATCTATTGTTGGCATACTGCCTACTCATTTTCGGTCAAATTTGAGTATGTTAAGTATGCATAGTAGGCGATTCCGAACCCAGCCTCTGTCTCCCATGGAGCTGAGTCTGGTTTTGCGGGTGGTGAGGAGACCAGTGTCAGAGGAGCGGATGTAGGGTTGGAGGAGGTCAGAGAGGTAGATACGCAAATCTGTAAATACGTACGTGGATATTAATGGCTGAAAGTCTAAGTATTTTTGCTGCAAGAGCTGAAAATACAGACAAGCATAAGTTACAATTCACATGGGTCTCTCAATTGGATGTGTTTTTACACGTGACTTGCTACGTGCTACACTTCTGGCGTGGCAGAGATCTGTGCGTGTGTGTCCGTCTGTGTGTCGTGGTTTGTCTGTGTGTCTCAGTAGAAATTTCTATGACTCCCAAGGTGCACTTTGACATGTAACATCCAATCAACGCGTTTAAAATCATGTCACATGAGACATTTATTTAAATACAGTACATTAAGATATCCGATGCAGTAGGTCCATATGCTGCACTGCATTACTGATTATAAAATGTAATGATATGCACTAGGCTACTGATTAAAAGGTCTGCCTTAGTGTTTTTTTTTTTGTGTATTTAAAAATAATTGTTTCATTAATATTTAACTAGTACGATCACATGGACAATGTTATGATATACATTATCAAATATCATATCTGCTGCAGCCTAGTTATATTCACTGTTGGTTTTCATATAGAAGACCGTGCAATTGAGTGATACCTGTCATTTTTGTTGTTTTGTATTTTTCATATATAAATAACCATGTTTAGCCCTGCAGACTTACAGTATAATCATATGCACTACTGATGAAAAAGACAAGGTTTTTTGTGAACCAAAACGTGTTTATTAAAAGAACTTTAGCCATGCTATTTTTATAAAATGGGACTTCAGTTTAGTTGTGCCCCTCACCACTCATCTTAGATTTCCTTAGAATGTCTATCAAATTCCTCCTGCTCACTGATTAAAAAAATAAAAGGACGTTACGTTAACTTAGCTAATTTAATACTGCGTTGGAGAGCAATAAGGCATGGTGCAATAACTTAAAGCGTTAATATCAATAGTAGGCAAGACAAACCCAACAGCTGCGCAGTGTAGTCAACGGCAGCTGTATTCACGCAGCGTGAAGAAAACCGCGCTATGTACCGTTTTGAAACTGTTTAAATCAACACAAATGTTACGTTTTTGTTGATCTGAGTCTTTTAAGTCATTCCAGAGTAATACTTAGTTTCACAAAATAGAAGTGTTTATATCTATAGATCTCTTGCTAATTCGTAGTTAGCTTCCAAAGAACGTAGGTTTTGTTGTTATATGAAAAAATCCTCAACTTTTGAGTAGTTTAATAAAAAAAAAAGTTTATTTAACATCCAACGATTGATGGACTGGTTTAGGAATGTATTCTTCAATCACTGATAATTCCAGCTTTCCATATTTCTACTGTTAATAACATAGTTTTGTCATTTCAAAACGCCTCTGCCGTGGTGGTCAACGCTGGGTTTGGTCGTAATGCTCTTCTTTCTCAAACGCGCATGAAAAAGTCCAGCACTCCTTGTCTTCAAATGAATATTCCTCCGTGTTCCCATTATTTTTGACGGTAAAACTTTGGCAAGTCCTTAGTCACAAAAATATGACTAAGGACTTGCGAAATAGCAGCTCCAACAACGAGTTGGTAAAAGGTTAATGAAGCAAGTCACTAAACGAGGAAGTCACATCCTAACTAAAGACCCGCCTTGGTGAGAGGACTGACAGATTGCATTTGAATTTTCATGTTCTGTCCCAAAGAGGTGACTTGAAAATGCAAATGCAATAGAATCCTAGCGCTGATTCGCGTATTGCATTTGAATTTTGTCCACTGCACAGCGTAGTACTGAAGATGAAGTCTTTGAAAATGCAATGGCAAATGCGATTTCCTTTTAATTTTCATATTGTTTGACAACTGCATGTTCATTTTAATTGTGACATAAATAATGCTTGCACAAATGGAAAATGAGAATGCATTTTTAAAATTGCATTTTAATTTTCAAGTTTGAATTAACATTTGAATATTGTCTGCAGTTTGGCGGGGTAGGACTTTGATAATGTAATGTCAAACAGCTTTTGCATTTGAATTTTAATATTGACACAGAATGCCCATTGGAGCCTTTGAAAATGCAAATGCAAATGGCATGATTGCATTTTCACTTACATTTTGTCTCAAATAACACATACAAATGTGGAAAGTGATAATGCTATTGTGGAATTGCATTTGTATTTTCAAGTTTACATTTTCATTTGAATAAAGTCCCTTATGGGCTTCCATAGTAAGTGATGCTCATCGGTAACGTCGTCTGTACCAAGAGAAAAGGCAACCTAGTTGTTGCATTCTTGAGCGGGGTAATTTTAAGTAGGCCTATCAAGGCAATTAAGAATATATTAATGATCCTAACAGATTTGAAAAGCTTTTCATATTTGAAGTACTTCTGCTAATGAAGAACTATGCATGATAAGAGTTTGAGGTATCATTTCAATTGCCGGGAGAAAATCTGGACCTTTCCTTTCATCTTTTGTTTTCTTGTCTGTCCACCGAAGCGTTGGTATTCTTAAAGATTGCGTTGAGTGGCATGTCCAGTATTTGTGACCACGGATGCGTACATGAAAAATCAGTGCCTCAAGAAAACCTATTTATTAGTCAGATGGTTTATTGTCTTGTTTAGGTTTGCAGAGCAGACTGCAGAAATGAGCAGATCGGCTACTCGTCGACAGCTAAAAATACAAGATCAATACAATACAAGATCATCATCGTCATTATAAATTAAATATAGGCCTATGATATAGGAGTTTGTTGGATCGAGAGTGGTGACTTGCAAGCACGAATGGGCGAGAACTGTGGGGGAGGCAAGGAAAACTTATTTCAACGAGAGAATATGCCTGTTAATTGCAGCTTTATTGGCCTAAATAAGAAGATTATGTACAAATAATATCGAGCAATGATCTTGCAATGGGATATATATCTTACGGAGATAGTTCTGACTGAAATGTATTTTCGACACGGTGATTATCTGGCACTGATTATGGTGTACAAATGCAATTGCATGCAGTAGGCTGTCGTTTCGAGCCGTAATTTTTGTTGTTTAGGACCGCGTTCTGATAAAGCTAAGATGATGACACGTTCGTGGTTTTCAGAGTACACGTTTTTAATATTGTAGCCTTCATTTTGGTAAACAACCATACAACTGTAAAGGCAGTGAGTTTTTCAAAGTATTTGTAGCAACATATCCATTATTTGTCTCACGATAAAGAAGTAAACTAATGTCAAAGTTGGCCATAGGAGGTTTGAGCTGTTTGAAGACCGCTTGGCTACACGAAGTATCAACTCGGTAAAATTAAAAACCTTTTTTCGACTGTCACTTTTAGATCAACTGAAAATGTATGAATTTGTTTTTAGTAATAAATGTTTAGGAAGTAACACAAATTTGGAGCATTCACTGTTTAATCACTTGATTTTTTTTAAAAATAACGAAAACACGTTTGTCCTGCCTATCAATATACATAGCTTAGTGTAATAAATTGATATCTATCCTTAGCTAATCCAATAAACTAATCTAATAACCCAACGTTATGCGATGGCCGAACAATAACTTTAGCTAAATAATTAACATACAGTTCCCTATACTTTAGCTTAGCCTATGGCTACGCATCAGCATCAGGGGCAGCAGTATGGTGAAACTGCCTGGCCTATATTTTCCTTTGGCGTATATCTGCCTGTGCTCCAGGTCTGCAGCCTCCCCCTTCTCGTTAATTTTGACCGGCAGCTAACCAGGTTATTGACCACATTTTCAGTGTCAGCCATTTCACCTACAAAGATAAATAAATACACTTTTTAAAGGCTGATTTAACGATTCTATGATTTTTGGAACAAGTCGGATCTAAAACTAAGAGTTGTCGAACACATAAGAAAAAGAGGCAGAGGCTGGATTCGAAGCCTATAGCTCAAACAAAGATCTTCATAGGTTTTACGCTGGCATTCTGCCGCTGCGCTTCTACATACCATGAATTTTTCAGCGCAGAACAAAGTCTTATTTAGTCATATTTATGTCGGCAAGAAACGCCTGTTAAGTTGGGTCGACGAGGTAAACCAAATGTTAACATTACGAATGCAAATAATGTAATATTAAAATCATCAAGCTATAATGCAAGAGATCATTTGAAAGTTTTGTTTGAGAATTTAAACTAACTGAATACATTTTACTATGGCATTAAGTTAAAATATCTCAGAGAAAATAACTTGGGAGCGAAACAGCAACATCAGATTCCATTCAATTGCAGCCTCCGCAAAGGTAACGACTAACATAGCCTATATTTTATAGACTAGTTTGAGATGTAGTCTAGTTCAGAGCTTATTTACCGGCTCATGTGACGTAATTATTAACGCGTTGATTGGATGTTGCATATCGAAGTGCACCGTGGGAGCATTTCTACTGAGACACATACAAACCTCGACACAGACGAATCTCTTGTCACGGCAGAGGTGTAGCAAAAGTCACGTGTAAAAACATATCCAACTGAGAGGCCCGCGTGAGTTGTAATTTATGCGCGTCTGTATTTTCAGCTCTTGCAGCAAAATACTGAAGACTTTTAGCTATTAATATCCGCATTCACAGATTTGTCTACACATATACAACTCTCAATACACTTGCAAATCTTAATGCAGACCGATATTTTTAATATACACTTACAAACCTGACTACGCACGCACGGATTCGGAATACGCATTTGCAGATCACTGTACACATTCACAAGTCTCGGTACACATCTGTCAATCTAATTACGACCGCACGGATTGAGATACAGATACACAACTCTCTACTCGCATTTGCAAATAGCTTTTCTACAATAAGGACCCCATACAGTACATACAGTATACAATAAATTCACTGTCCTAAATTGTGATTACTATTATACTTATGTGTTTATGATATACAATAAAAAAAAGAAAATCTTTAACTACATGCCCCGGACGCTGTGTGCTCCATTTTCTGATGTAGTGTCTAATAACTGCTCTGTGTTTTTTACATTTTGACTGGCTGTAAGAATTGTTTGATTTTTGCCAGAAGAGTCAGGGGATATGTGAATGTAGTTTGAATATTTGGATTTGTTTTTAAAGCTTTGAGAAAGTCAGGGAAGGTTTCAAGAAATGTGTTTTAGCAATTGTGAAAAACTGTAATGAAGGCCAACCTACTTACTTGACAGACAGGGCAAAGCAGCCAGGTCCTTTGTGACTGTTCCGGAGGAGATAGCTTCCCTCCATCCCATTGGACAAGAGAAGTGCTTCTGCAGCATGACGAGACAGGTCAAAGTGGTACCATCTAAACAACAGGGAGCATCAAGGCTATTACTGTAAAGCAGAGACGCACACAGCCATACCTCTGAGTATTGCTACGGGTAAGCTGTTGAGAACTGACTGCTTTATGCGTTAATTCTGTTGCAGTATCGCTGGAGCTGGCGAGCCTCCTGTATATTTCATATACATTGTTGACTACCAGCAGCTGTCCCATGCGAACAAAAGCCTACAAACGATACAAATTTAATTGATCATAGCTGACATTGACGGCTTTCTGGAATTATGTTATATAGCATGCCTTTCCATATACCTATTGAGTGCAAAAATAAATCTAAATTATACGGTGGCCCTGAGAGGCCAAACGCACTGCAACTTAAGAAAACACATGCAAATAGACAAATCACAAGCAAATTAGTTTTAAAAAGAAAACATCTACATCAATTCTGCTAATTCAGACACAACAAACACAACAAACACAACACATTACAGAAACATGTAGCAAATACAAAAACACATCACATTTCAGAAATGCGTCAGAGCGGACTGTTGAAATACAGGAAGTGGAATTGCACTTCTATCGCGAACTGTTGACTGTTGTTGACTGTTGTACTATCGTTAAATACACATGAAATATATCGATATAACGTAATCAGTTAACATTTTAATATTTATTACCTTCTAATAATAATATAGGCATATTATAAAAGATACTTCAATTACATAAATGTTACTTTCCACTGTAACTTCGGCTATCGCTTACCAAGCAGCCGAGCTCTGACTAGCTTGGCTGCGGTAGCACAAAACCGCAAATATTAAAGACTCCTTTGTTGCTTTCCTCTCGTCTACACTTGCGTGGAGTGCGGACCCCACACACGCTGTAACGGACATGACAGTGCGTAGTGCGCCAGCGCAATGGATGAATTGGGAACAGGGCGTAATGCCACACATTTTTGGGCGAAGTTAACTCAGTCGTAAATCGGACAGAAACTAGCAAGCAATAGATAAAGAAAGGGTATTTTTGAATGACAAGTTTAGCTACAAACCCTGCCAAATGGGTCTGTCTACAATAATTATTTATTAACATCAATACCGGTATGATGTGCCATTATTTTTATTCATTTTTATTAAACCTTAATTTAACCAGGAGAAACACGATGAGATTAAAAATAATAACTTTTCAACTGGGAGCGGGGCAGCAAGCTAGTTTCAGAATCTTTCTGGCTACGTCACCCACAGCTGCTATCTCATTGGTTGCGCTTTGAATGGTCAGTGGCAACCGAGGTCAAAGTTAAAATTATTATAATTTTTTTTTTTTTAAATAATAAAATAAGTCCCAACTTCGGCCGGTGCGCGATGCCGAGGGTAGCACAGAGCAGAGTTGGGCGCCAACGCTGAACTCCACAGGAAACAACATGATTTGTTTTTTTGTTAGATTTTCTTTATATGCAGATCACAAAATGTATATTTTTGCACATTTATTATAGATTTACATCTGTACTGTACATTTGTTTAAAGTTTACCAAAGAATTATAAACATACTGTATATTGAAATGTCTGTTTTTGTTCACGTGAAGTTGAAAAGCAATGTTTTTAATTTGACTTTGAAGTGCAAATAAAATGTTGAAAATTAAGAGAATATTGTGATATATCGTTATCTTCCAGACAGTAGGAAAAATTGTGATATACATTTTTGTTCATATCGCCCACCCCTATTTTGACTGCTTTCCTATGGCAGTGAGATAGCGGTTTTCGGTTGAGTTTATACCATGACAAGGGATTTTGCCCAAACAATCTAGACACGGTAAGGATGTCTCAGTTAAAGGGGCCATATTATGCAAATTTTCAGGTTCATACCTTTATTTAGGAGTTCTACTAGGTTAACACATTTTAATGTTCAATAAACTATTTATTTTTTCTAATCTGCCTGAATCTGCAGCACCTCCATTCACCCTCTGTCTGAAACGCTCCGTTTTAGCCCCTGTCTCTTTAAGAGAGCCCCTGTCTCTCTCTTTGGCGTGGACTCTGGGGTTTGTAACTTTTTTAGACTTTTTACATGCACAAAAAGCTATATAACTTACTAAAGGAAAGGGAAAACCCCAAAAAGCATAATATGGCCCCTTTAAACACATCGATATAGCTAGCTAACGTTAGCTAAACCAAAGGCTAGGCTATTTTTTTTTTTACCTCGGACTCTCAGGCTTTCCTCTAATGTTGATGTTTGGTTTTCACACACTACTGACAACAAGCGACTACACTTGACACGATTCACGTCCTATGAGGGACGGGTTCAGTCTTGTGAGACAAACGTGTGCAAGTTTTACAATGCATGTTTACAGTATTGGATAGTGTTTAAAGTGATAGATATATAACGATGGCGGCTCTAGCTAACCTCAGGCTAAAAGGTCAAGGAGTGTGGTCTAGTACCAGCATCATAGAGCTCAAGAGTGAGGTTCCAGGTGTAAAATCCCCATTGATATTCTGCATAGAGATGTCAATTATTAGCCATAATATCGTAACCATCCAAGTGTAGGGAAACCAATCACCGAATCTTCCCCCCTCTTTGGTTCAGATCAAAGGAACAGGCCCAAAATGGCCCTGGTGAACGCTCCAGGGGGGCCAGCCTGTTTCTCTCACACAACGTACCTTAGATTTAGACAAAACAGCACAGTGCTTCCACTCTAAGGATTAATATATTGGGATTAAGAAATTGGTGCCTAAAGAACATTCAATGAAATTATTGGACATTGACAATGAGAAGAAATTGGAACATCAATCGTTTGTACTTCTAATAATTATATATTTTGTATGGTTTGTCTAAATGAACTGACATAGTCTGTAACGAACCGAAGGTGGACCCAGATGCAACACACAACTCCCAGGATTAGTTTGTAATATCCTTTTATTCCCACCACAGGACAATGGCCAAAAAGCCACAGACAGACAATAAAAAACGCAGGGCAAAATCTCAGAGTCAGGTTCAGAAGGCTAGGTAGTTTACCAGGGAACAGGTGAGGAAGGAAAGTCCAATTCGAGTCGGCAACGGGCGATCCAAACAGTGAATGCGGGAAAGTCTGGCATGAGAACAACAAAGAACAATTTGGCAGTGAGTGTGTGGAAAACTGGACACTAAATAGTGGCAGAGTCAATGACAATTCGATGTGTGTGCAGGTAAGCAGCAGGTGTGTGCGATTGTCCTGATTGCAGCGGTGCAGAGTGAAGCAGGGGCGTGGCAGAGTCAATGAATGACCTGTAACTGGTGGTGCAGGCTGTGACATAGTCAGTCTAGTCATGTTTGGTATCAAAATGTCCACCATGACATTTTGTAAGATTTGCAGACGTTACATAGAACATACTCCAGGTGTACAAGCATAAATAAAAACCAAACGACATGGTAAGGTAAACTGATAAGACTAATTCACACCTCTGCTCATTTGCATGCAGCCAATGAAATTACCCAGGCATCCTTCCCTACACCCCTTTCTCAAACTAGCTTAAATAGGGTTCCCAAACAGGAAGCCTTTGCTTTCAAACATCCGCACGTAAACTGGGAGGCCACCCTGCGTTACTCGGTTTGATATAATTGCACCCCCTCTATTCCTTGACCACGCGTCTGCTAGCAACTCTCAGAACAAAGGAAGTAGGCCTTTGACCTCACTACAGGCCGGAAAACTCCTTGCACACTTTCTAACTTCACCACTTCAGAGCAAAGGAACCTTTATTCAAACCAAGTTTGGGACTTCCAACGTTTTTCGAAATGATTTAGAGCTTTTAACCAAATCTACTGAGTCAGAGGACCCGCTGAATCACCGAGACGGAACCAGCGCACCCTTGTTCTTACCATAAGAGGTAAAAGAAGACCCAAAACCCACGTTTCTTTTCCACGTTTATTAAAACAAGGAACTTACTTTCAGAACTTTCAAACTTCACAACTTCCAACGTTTATTCAAACAATTCAGAACTTTCCAACAAAAAACACAGACTTCTCAACTTTGGTCCAGCCGCAACAGCAGGCCTAGTACCAATTATTCTGTGCCACAGCTCCGCCTTTCTTCTCACAGTAACGTAACACAAGCTATTCATAACATTGAGCGTATGATGCTATTAGCCTATATGCTGTGTTGTTTTTACCATAATTTGCCAATATTTTAACTGCTATACTGTGTATGTTTAGATTCTAACCACTTTAGTTTAGCAATGTCATCATTTAGTCATTCTTTGTAGTACCGTAATTTTCATGCTTTCTTTAGATCAGTTAATAAATTTAATTTCTAGGCATTCAAACCCAGCTGTGTCATATCTTCGTTTTCATACAATCATTTATTCTCGTAACATAGAACTTCATTACTTCAGAATTGAGATTAAAACATTAACTATTACATTATTAAATTAATGATTAATTCAGTTTCCCGTGCTTAGCCTAAGCTAAAGTCTGTGTGGTGGTGCTCCGTATACTAGGTAATTACACTTCATCACCTTGATCAATTATAATATTATGTTATGAATTAATTGATAATCTACAAATATTGATAAAGCGTAATTTACACACAAGAAGTAGAAAGCCAGTCACCCTACACAAGGTAGACTTACCACGAGCTACGAGATTGTCAAACGATGGTATATGCTCCTGTAGAAGCCACAACTCCGTATGATATCAAGCTTGGGGTCTAAGCCCCCTCTAAGGTCTCCTTGTGTAATAATCAGTGTTGGGGCTAACGTGTTACAAAGTAAAGCGTTACCGTAATTTCACTACTATTCACGGTTATGTGATTGCAAATTAGTCTTGTGTGCTAAAACTAATTTTGCTATCTTAGGCAAACACTGTTCTAACCTTGAGCTGTTATGGAGGAGTGTAACCACCTGGAGCCAGTCTAATCTCAAGTTCTTCCCTCAATAGGAAGAAACAACTTTATCTCATGAATGTGCTCATGATGTGCTCCTGCTCACTTTCCCAGGCTTGAACAATGTGCAATTATTAGTATAAAGACTCAGTGTTAGTTTTCCTCTTTAGTCAAACGTCTGAAGAAACCTGGTAAGAGGATCTTTGACCTGCTGGCCAGCATAATCAATATATCTAGATTGTACTTCGCTGCAATTCTCTATAATAAAATAATACAAAGACAAATAATTTAAAATCATTATTTCTCATTGGAATTGCACATAAATTCCACAACAGGTTACTAGTATAGTAACGTGTTATTATTCACATTTTAGTAACTAAATTACAGTTACTGAAAATTTAAATGGGGCTGTTACAGGCCACTGTTATTTTCCCCTATATTGTGCATTTTACCGATTACAAATTTGTATTTTTTTTTGCCTCCTGGTCACTCTTTACTGGTCACACTCAAACATGACTCTTTCCTGTTAATATTTCTGCATGCAGTTCGGGAGCTCACCATTATGTATAGCCCCCCTTCTTATGCACCCTCAAAGTTATTTCATTAGCGTGAGTAAGAAGGTTTCAGCGAACCACACATGCTATTTAGGGTTTGCAAATGTTATTTGAATCTGTATTGTTACCTAAGTATGTTTCACAACGAATTATTCATTTTTAAGGGGTGCCTCTGGTGTTCTAAATTAATATGTTTTGGTTCTGGAGGAAACTGTGGTAACTAAACTGATAATGAACGTTTGCCAAGCGCTCGACTTTAGTGGTTGTAGGCTACTTGATGTTGCTACTGGCCAGCTAAAGTCACAGCAGCGTTACCAGCTTGAACAAAACGTACTGTTTGCTCGGCTGATCTGGAGGATGGCTGCGACACAAACAGTACGGAAAATATATTGTTACCTTAAACTTAAATTACGTTCATTGCTAAGCATTTTGTGAAACTTTTATCATTATATTTCGTCCGCTTTGAATGTGGGAATGTTATTTTGAGCTGAGAATGTAAGCCGCGAGTTTTGAGGCATGTTCGTTGGCCATTTGAGACTAGAATAAATAAGTTGAACAAATATTTTGTGTGTAGTTTATTCAATTGCTTAGTAAACAATTCATGGTTTATTAGATTATTTTTGTGTTGCTGTTTTAAAATACAGTGCATCCTGAAAGTATTCATACCCCTTCACTTTTTCCACATTTTATTATGTTACAGCCTAATTCCAAAATGGATTAAATAAAAAAAAATTCAACATTCTACATACAATACCGCATAATGACCAAGTGAAAAAAGTTTTTTTTAATTTTTTGCAAATGTATTCAAAATAAAAAAATTGAATATCACATGTACATAAGTATTCACACCCTTTGCTGTGACACTCAAAATTGAGCTCAGGTGCATCCCGTTTCCACTGATCATCCTTGAGATGTTTCTACAATTTGATTGGAGTCCACCTGTGGTTAATTAAATTGATTGGACATGATTTGGAAAGGCAAACACCTGTTTATATAAGGTCCCACAGTTGACAGTGCATGTCAGAGCACAAACCAAGTTATGAAGTCCAAGGAATTGTCTGTAGACCTCCGAGACAGGATTGTATCGAGGCACAGATCTGGGGAAGGGTACAAAAAAATTTCTGCAGCATTGAAGGTCCCAACAAGCACAGTGGTCTCCATCATTCACAAATGGAAAACGTTTGGAACCACCAGGACTCTTCCTAGAGCTGGCCGCCCGGCCAAACTGATCAATCGGGGGAGAAGGGCCTTGGTCAGGGAGGTGACCAAGAACCCGATGGTCACTCTGACAGAGCTCCAGTGTTCCTCTGTGGAGATGGGAGAACCTTCCAGAAAGACTTTATGGTAGAGTGACCAGACGGAAGCCACTCCTCAGTAAAAGGCACATGACAGCCCGCATGGAGTTTGCCAAAAGGCACCTGAAGGACTCTCAGACCATGAGAAACAAAATTCTCTGGTCTGATGAAACCAAGATTGAACTCTTTGGCCTGAATGCCAAGCGTCATGTCTGGAGGAAACCAGGCACTGCTCATCACCTGGCCAATACCATCCCTACAGTGAAGCATGGTGGTGGCAGCATCATGCTGTGGGGGTGTTTTTCAGCAGCAGGAACTGGGAGACTAGTCAGGATCAAGGGAAAGATGAATGCAGCAATGTACAGAGAGATCCTTGATGAAAACCTGCTCCAGAGCGTTCTGGACCTCAGACTGGGGCGAAGGTTGACCTTCCAACAGGACAACGACCCTAAGCACACAGCCAAGATAACAAAGGAGTGGCTTTGGGACTAGTCTGTGAATGTCCCTGAGTGTCCCAGCCAGAGCCCAGACTTGAACCCAATTGAACATCTTTGGAGAGATCTGAAAATGGCTGTGCCCCGACGCTCCCCATCCAACCTGATGGAGCTTGAGACGATCTGCAAAGGAGAATTGGAGAAACTGCCCCAAAATAGGTGTGGCAAGCTTGTAGCATCATACTCAAGAAGACTTGAGGCTGTAATTGCTGCCAAAGGTGCTTCAACAATGTATTGAGTAAAGGGTGTGAATACTTACAGTATGTACATGGGATATTTTTATTTTTAATATATTTGCAAAAAATTCAAAAAAAACTTTTTTCACTTTGTCATTATGCGGTATTGTGTGTAGAATGTTGAGGAATTTTTTTTATTTAATCCATTTTGGAATTAGGCTGTAACATAATAAAATGTGGAAAAAGTGAAGGGGTATGAATACTTTCCAGATGCACTGTATGTACAAGCTAAGTGCATAGAAAACCACTAATATGATTTGAAGGCTATTGAAAATAAGCCTATCTGCTCCAGTTCATTGTGTCATCTGCGTTTTAATTTGTTTGGATACAGCCAAAATATTTCCGAATATCTACTTGCTTCCTACCCTGCTCAACCAATCAGCGATTGTTTCACGCACCGAGAAGACGCTTCGTGCGACGGGCAGTTAGGATTTGGGAGGACTCCCCGTCAACACGTCGGCAGGCAGCTACGCTTTCCCAGAAACCCCTGCTCTTCGAAGCTACGCAGAGCTGTTTACGTGCTGCTTCGCAGAAGTATAAACCAGGCTTCAGCTGATGTTACAACTGTTTTCTGTATAGTTTGATAAACTGTATATAAATATATTGTACAGTACTTTGGTCAGCTCTGCTTGTTTTAAACGTTTTCTATAGATAAACTTGATATAAGAAAATATGAAAAGCAGTGAGCAACCTTCAGTCTCTTTGTTTATATTTTCACGGGACATGAACGGGAGTTTCCGTGTCTGTGCTTCTTCTACCGTTTTCTGTACATTCTGGATTACTGAATTCGACACTGCCACCTAGTGGGCCCGTTAAATTTACGTTGAAGTATGTAGGCAAATTACTGTGCGAACGTAAGCGCCAAATTAACATTTACATTCGCTAATGCGATCACGCAGAAGTATAAACCAGACTTCAAGGGGGCTGTTATGATCGTCTGCAAAATGGTAATGTACTTCGCAACATTTGACGAGTAGTCTCAGAACCCTAACGTCAGTACAAGTGGAATTTAGAATAATAAGCACAATAGCTAACATTAGACTCCGTGGACATAAAGTTGACCCCATATCCAAATTGTGATGTTAGCGTTCATTAAATCAAAACAAAAACAAAAAATTGGAACAGTGCCGCTGTTGAATGCATTGCATTCAAAACACTGAGGTCCTCAACCATCCACCAGGGGGTGCTGCAGCAAAGTCCACACCCCTACCTCCCACAGCCTTGCCTACCTATTAAATAAACCTACTTTTTGAAAGCTGATTTGACAATAGCATGGTTTTTGGTAGGCTACAGGCCAACAATAAGTTATTCAGTTAGTTATTATGTGATGCGTCAGTGATGATTATTATTCATTAGTCATATTATTATTATTATTATTATTGTTAGTATTATTATTATTATTATTAGGCCTCTTTTTGGCACCTTAACTATGCCGCAACAGAGAAATGTATTCAGACAAGTTTTACTGCTGTAAGACACATCAGGGATTATTCAATGGTTTCTTAACTCTGGGTTTCTTCTCTTTCTCAGTTCTGGCGCTGGCGTAACCCATCCCCAGCATGACCAACGGCAAACCCCAACCCCCCCCCCCCCAAGACGGCACGGCAACATGCTTTCTTTCAAACAACATCACCACCACTTCATCAGATATTTATTCATGTTCAGCGGCATACTGGTTCATGTTTGAGGAGCTGACCATAAGTCTGTCTGTTTGACTTTGAGTTTGTTACTGTCCAGCAGTAACAGTCCCAGCCCAGGCTTTAGCCCCCGTCCCTCTGTCCCAGACCTTGATGCTGTAAATGAATGCTTCTTCTATGGAAATGTGATAGTGATGCATGTGGACATTGAGCTGACTGTAGTTCTGCATTACCCCTCCAACACACACACACACACACACACACACACACATTAACTGTGCTTTAGTTCCTAAAAGCCTTCTCCCCTGTTGTCCCTGCCCGCATCAGGTGGTGTGTTATCGGACCTGTCGTTCACTACCTACACCCTCCATTCTGGATCTTTGCTACAGCTGCTTCTGCTAGCGGTAGTTTCTCTCTCTCTCTCCCTCACACACACACACACACGTGCGCGCGCTCAAACTGCTTCCATGTGGAACAGATGGTAAGAGATGTTGTTTATTTGACCAGCCTTCGGCCCTAAACAACCCTCCCCGCCCACGACTCCCGAGAGCCCTTTGCCCCCCCCTGCTGGGTGAGCGGCGCTGATCAGAGGAGCTTGTCAGGTGGAGCCAGAGGAGCCGCCTAAGTTCCCCTGGTGGAAGTCCATCTCTCACCCCCTCAAAACTCTCTGACTCCACCCGTCCCACCTCCTCAGTACTCTCTGACTCCACCCGTCCCACCTCCTCAGTACTCTCTGACTCCACCCGTCCCACCTCCTCAGTACTCTCTGACTCCACCCGTCCCACCTCCTCAGTACTCTCTGACTCCACCCGTCCCACCTCCTCAGTACTCTCTGACTGAGCGCGCCTGTTCTCTCAGCAGACCACACGTTGTTTGGTTCTAGAGACGGCCGACAGCCAGCTCCTGCTTCACCCTGCACCTTCCTCCTCCCTCCTCCTCCTTCCCTCCCTGTCCTAACTGTTGTCTTTTTCATCTCGACGTTGAATGAATTGACGGAGCTCTAAAATTACCCCCCAGATCCAGTGTTCTGTGTACGAGGGACCACTTTGAGTGAAGCGTAGGTTGTCATGGACGATTGTCACCTGACTCCGTTTATTCTCTGAAATTATTTTCTGTCATTTTTCTTTTTAGTTTGTTGCGTCATTGGGCTGTTCAGTTGAAGGGGGAGGGGGTAAACGCTCTTCTTTTCTCTTAATCTCTGTGCCAATGACTTTGACGAGCAGTGGCACTGTGTTTGTATGTCTTTACTTATTCATTTTTTAGCAGTTTTTTCTTTTTGTAAACTGACTTTCCCTCGTTCTGTTCTAGAGGGAACACGACTCTGCTTGTAGAATGTCAAACGGTAGAACAAAGTTGACCTCTGTTGATACAACGGAGGCGCTCCCTTCCTGTCCCAAATCTACCCCGTGTATTTGTGTGTATGCAAATGATCACCACTTTGCATCTAAACTTCAATTAAAAATCGAATGGGAACATAGTTGTACCGCCAATGAATTTACAATGGGCCATAAGTAAGTGCATACTAGGGGAACTGGTTGGGGCCAGTATGTGCATAGAAAGTTGTGTAATGTTTTATTCTGTGGTCAGGGATGGGATGGGGGTTGGTGGGATGCATTTAACAATGTATCCAATATCTATGTTTTATTAAAAGAAACCTGTATTTTTACCCAAACGACCCGTTCCTCTTCACTCCTCTGTCCCCTCCCTTGTTCTGGTTCTAAATAAACTGATTGTGATTTGTCCTTTGTCATGATGACTGTGCTTTTGTTTTTGTTTAGTTTTTTTCATTGAATCCTCTCCACCAGGTTGCTGTACTACAGTATCTTTAACTGAATAAAGTAACAAAGAAATCGGATGAAATTGTCTGAATATAATCATTTATATTCTATTGAATATAAGATGGTAGATACAGTTGATTTTAGGGCTGTTCGTTTGTTTTTGTGTATTGTTTTTTAAGTGACGGTAAGGCTCCTTAAGACATCCTAGTAACCAAATAAAATCACCTACCATGAAAACGAGTCATTAAAATAAATTTATAGCACGAAGATCATATGAAGCAGACCTATTAATTAAATGTTGATCGCTCACTCTGGAACATCCAATGTGGGTCACCGTTAGTCACACCTGCAATTGTAGTCATGGACTTTGTTTAACAAATCGTGGTGACTATTCAGAGCGAGTAAGACATTTGAATAGTAATATATGAGTGCAGATGGGACTTCAGTTAAAAAAAATTATTAAATGTGCAACGTGTTAATATACGGACTCGGTTAGGTGTTTTTACACTTGTGACCATGTGATGGTTAGATACTCCTTTCAAACCCCAAAGTTTATTTACACATCTCCCAGTGATCATCTACCCACCGATCAAGTCCCGCTACGACCTTGAAGCCCGGCTGCAGCTTATGTTGGAGATTGCTCCCAGACGTTCTACTACGTACGGAAAGTTTGGTCAGGTCTGGCATGGCGCACAGCTGCGGCTGCTGCTGTTGGGACGAAATGAGAGTGAACGTAAATCAGTACACGGGTAAATTATTAGCAATCGACGTTTGGTGACCTTTTTGTGAGTGATAAGCCAGATCGATCTTTGTTTTGACCGTAGACAAATGTTGACTGCGTGGACTGCTTACTGATAGCAATTAAGAATAATATGTGCTAAATAGCCTTTACATGCATATGCGAGATTAACGCTGAGCCCACTCATGAGTGTATCACCTTTGCCCCGCCACTTGGTATTTCTGCTGGTTACTAAAACTACAAAAATGGCGCATTAAAGTTGACACAATGCACTCTGTAATGAATAGGTCTAACTGTTTTAGATATAATGAGGCGACAGCTTGGCAGAGCCAGTTCAGGCTGGCAACTCAGTTATCAGCAATTATCCACGTCACACCAATCAACCATTCAGCCACGCCCTCTAGTACACGGAATATAGCGTAATGAGGAAAGGCTCGGACTCACGACTAATTCTACCCAACACAAACTGAGGACGTCTTAGAGTGACATTGATGTTCCTGGCAATTATATTACATCTGTGACATAAAAATTTACAATAGTGAAGATTAGTCAGTAAGAGTTCTGGTCCAAGTGGTACTTAAAACAATTAAACAAACTATTGACCTGTTTAGTTAGCTATAAAAATGAGACTCCCTAAAGAAAATCTATTGGTGCTCAAGACTGTCTACTTTTGAAAGCTCTTACCATAAATGGTTATACTGTATGTATCTATGTATGTATGTTACTATTCAAAATGTCTTGTATCTGTCAAGAAAGTGCTGCAATAGATCAAAAGTAAACCACAACAGCTAAAAGACAGCAATATGAGTACATGTGCACTGCGTTGACCTTTGTCACTCGGTGACCTTTGGCAGTCTGTGAAGGTTGATGAGGTGCCTGTTTATTTGCCCTAGGAAGCAGAACCCATCCACGTTGGAAGGGCGTGTGCGTGATGCCATCTGGCCGCACAGATGCCAGCAGTGCCACTTAAACATGAAGACGTAATGATGTTGGAGGAACAAGCCCCAGTGCCCATGAACAAACATATATGTAAGTATGACGCGTCTGTCAGGAGAGAGCATCCTGACTTGAGGTATGTTTGGACTAGTCGAAAACCGGATGAATAGATAATATGCTAGAGGGGCCTATGTGGATTTAAAATCAGCAGCCTGCTTTTTGATAACAAAACATAACAATGCAGAAAGACATTTAGGCCACTACTGTATGATAACTATTCATAGTTGAAGGAAAGTTGCGCGACACTCTCTCTCACACACACACACACACACACACACACACACACGCACACACAAACACATGCGCACACACTAGCAAACACACACACACACACACACACACACACACACACACACACACACACACACACACACACACACACAGACACACACACACACACACACACACACACACACGCACACAAACACATACGCACACACACAAACACACACACACACACACACACACACACACACACACACACACACACACACACACACACACACACACACACACACACAGTTCAAACTGTACCCCTTGTATTGTACCCTATCACATTATACGTAAATATAAATATATATATTTATATATATAGATATATATACATACTGGATATATATATATATATATATATATATATATATATATATATATATATATATATATATGTATATATATATATACAGTTAGGCCCAAAAATATTTGGACAGTGACACAAGTTTTGTTATTTTAGCTGTTTACGAAAACATATTCAGGATACAATTATATAATCAATATGGGCTTAAAGTGCAGACTCTCAGCTGTAATTTGAGAGTATCCACATCCAAATTGAAGCAAGGGTTTAGGAATTACAGCTCTTTAATACGTAGTCGCCTCTTTTTCAAGGGACCAAAAGTAATTGGACAACTGACTCAGAAGGCTGCAAAAAAAAATAACAACGCTGCATGGGCTCTTCCCTCATTAACCTGTCATCAATTAAGCAGTTAAAAGGTCTGGAGTTGATTCCAGGTGTGGCGTTTGCATTTGGAAGCTGTTGCTGTGAACACACAACATGCGGTCAAAGGAGCTCTCAATGGAGGTGAAACAGACCATCCTGAGGCTGAAAAAAAAGAAGAAATCCATCAGAGAGATAGCAGAAATGTTAGGAGTGGCCAAATCAACAGTTTGGTACATTCTGAGAAAAAAAGAGTGCACTGGTGAGCTTGGGAACTCAAAAAGGCCTGGACGTCCACAGAAGACAACAGTGGTGGA